>ML359471.1:0-29144 GCA_005239505.1 Nicotiana paniculata
TTTCTACTGGTTTCCCCCAAGTTTCTCCACCACATATGGAGTCCTAGAGGGATTTCCTCGACTACTTTGAAGGGGATGTTTTCAACTGTATTCAACTATACTGAAGTGTCATTTTGGCAAAGGGTTTTGTAATAAAGAAAATGGACCACCTTTGCGAATATGGCTTTTTAAGGCTGTGTTCGCGAATTGGGTCGAAATTTAAAGACAAAACACAGGCGGCCATTTTTGCAAAACGGCCTTCCGCCGCCCCACTTGGGCGATCAGGCTATAATGGTGTTCACCTAATTTTATTTAGGGCTATATCCGTTTGATTTTGAAAAATAGAGTTGGACCCGATAAGGGTTGCCTACGTATCCCACACCCGTGAGAATCAAACAACGCGTAGTTCGGGAAAAATCCTGATTGACTAAAAATATACACCCACTCATTTTGTTATATATATATATATATATATATATATATATATATATATATATATATTTANGATTTTAAACATGGTGAATTCTCTATTCTGCCTCACTCTTGGTTTTTCTGTTCATTTTTTGGTTTAGCCGGTCAATACACAAACTGAGACAAATAAATGCATACATAGGAAGTAAGATGCATCAGGGTAGTCTTTCATTTCGGGTACACCTGTCCTAGACGGACCCAACCCCTGTGTTGAGTCCCCTAAGTCAAATGCACATGATGCAAATAAGCGTTCCTACTAGGGATCCGGTATGAGGTTTTGTTATTCTAGGTTTAAACCTGGGGTTTTGTTCTAGACCAGGCTTACCCGAGCAGACAGCCCGAGCCGAGGTCGGGACAGCGTACCGGGAATACAGAAGCTTCACCGGCTTGCAACTTATCCGTACCTCGTTCTAAAATTTGGATATGACTCTAACAAAAAAAAAGTCACACGAAGTGCACACTTCCCAGATGGTTTAGAAGACTCAGAGAGAAGAGGGTTTCGGCACAATTTATATACAGTTCAGATAATATCAAAGCGGTAAAAAGCAGAATTTAGCACATTAGGTTCAAACATGTAAAATCAGATAATAAAGCCAAATATAACAGCTATTCTAAGCTTGAATTCTGAACCCTGAACCAGAGATTCTGGGTTCGAGTCCCCAGCAGAGTCGCCATAGCTGTCACACCTCCTTTTTCACCACCCCGGATTAATGAAGGGTGATAGGGGAGTTTTTCCACTTTAAGTGACATTATTCGGATTTGGGATTTATTTTTATTTATTTCAGAGTCGCCAACCGGATTTTTGACGATGCTACGGGACACCGTGTTATTTAAAAAATCCCAAACCGAGGAAATTTTGACTCTGTTTTAATTTGTCTGCGACCAGAAATCCGAGTAAGGAATTCTGTTAACCCGGGAGAAGGTGTTAGGCATTCTCGAGTTCCGTGATTCTAGCACGGTCGCTTAACTATTAATATTTGGCCTAATTATCTGATTATTTACATGTTTTAAACCTATTGTGCTTTTTAGCCTTTTTTTCATTTTTTGGCCGCTTTTATGGATTTATCTTGAAACAAGTCACGATGGCGTGCACTTGTTTGTTTTTGGACACATTATAACTGCGCCACATGAGATGCACCCGCAATTACAACATGTGATTTTATTATAGTTTGAAGTTGAAGACGGGGACATGAGCTGTCACACCCGCATGTAGATTACGTAGTCAAGACTATGGTCGTGACGATTTTATAATGTCCGTTTGTGGCGTTGTTTGAGTTTTCTATTTTTTGCAAGGGAGTTTTAGTTTTAAGATTGATTAGGACGTTTATGGATTTATCTTGGACAAGTTACGATGGCATGCACTTGTTGTTTTTTAGCACAGGGAAAAACCTCACATGAAATGCACCCGTGATAGCTATGTGCATTTTTAGTTGTTTAGAATTGAGGGTCGGGAGCATGAGTTGCCACTCCCGAGCGTAGCTTATTGTAGCTAGGAATAGTATTCGATTTTTTATCAAATTTCAATCTAAAGGGCCTGATTTTATCTAGAGGGGTTGTCTAAAGAGAGAGGAATTCATTAGCCTAAAAGGAAACAATCTTCGGGCTATGGCCATATTTTGCCCCAATTAATCACTTTAAGCCACCCCATGCTTGGCTATTTCTGGACAGAATTTTTGTTTCTTTTTTAACCAAACGATGGCAAGTATGGGAATCGGGACGTCCCACATTCGTTCAGATGTGTACACTTAAGAAATTCAGATGTCCAAATATGTTACTTATTAATTCTGATATGGATGGGCAAGATGAAATCACTCTAGTTCTGTCAGAATTTTTTTTTTTGATTTCTAACAAAGATCATACCACAGGCGGTCTTTATTAATTTAGAAACAGTAATCCTTATCAATTCTAAACAAACTAATCTCATGCTTCCAAAGAAATAATGTTCGCGTGTATGTATACGTTGATTCTCGCAGATTTACAAGACCCAAGGTAAACTGAAGGTGATCTGATTCTATCCATGTTGAAACTCTACTGAATTTGAAATAAACACTTTTCCAGTAAAAAAAAATCCAAATGGGGTGTTTATGCAGTTTTTACATACGTTCTTAATATCATTTGCAGAACAGAAAATGTAAACTCGAAATTTAGGAACATGAATAAAAATTGAAATTAAGCGTACAGTCCAGTCTTTAAATTACATTACAATGAAAGCACAAGAAATACAGGGAGGGGGGTTATAACTTGACTGCCACTATACACTTTCCAGAATGAAAGAAACTAAAAATAAAATTCTAACTAATTTGTTGACTCGAAGCTCTCTCGAAGCCTTACATTTGTGTCTTCTCTTTGGAATCTGTAAAACACCCCATTTGTTTGAGTGTTATGCAACTATCAGAACCAAACTGACCATGGGAAGGTCAATTTTAATTCTGATAATGCTTGTGCTCAAACCATATTACCTGGCAGAATTGTTTATGCACTTTCTCAGGGTGAATATGATCATAAAAGGATCAATTCACCTCTGGACTTGCCATTTTTGTACTTGGGACCTTTAGTCCTATTAATTCCTTAACTTGATCATTTAGGCATGTTGAAAGAGTGAACCTAACCATTTGGGAGGTTCAGATTCCATACTCTAGAGCCTTTGTTGATGACCTCACTTCTGTACCCTCGAAGGGTGATAAACTACTCTCTAAGTATCTAAAATATGGGGTGAATTTGACCATTATAAAATGTCAGATTCACTACCCCTTTAATGCTAGCTAAATGACTCTATTATGACTTCAAGGATATGGAATTAATCACAGAAGCCTCTAACAGATAATTCCGCTATCTTAATCATACATAGAGAGACAACCAGATTTTGATAAGTGATCATAGGTTCAGCAGGAAGAAAAGCAACAGGTTTTATGTATTTTTTCTTAGATTGAATCTGACTATGAAGGAGAGTCTGATTCAAACCCAGAGATACAAACTTACTTGACATTTCTAACAACCATACCAATACTTCAAATAGCATTCCTTTGAACATTTTGACTATTCTTGGCTTTTTAGAGACTGAATCAGACCATATAAGGGTTCAAATTCTTTACTCTATAGCTACATGTTGTATACCCTTTAAAGGGTGAATTCCAACCATCTACACTATTGTTTTGTGCACTATTATGGGGTGAATTTGACCATTGGAAGGTCAGATTCATCTACCCTAGTGCCATTTATCTTTCTAACATACTAAACACATATGAAATTACCACCTAGCTATCAAACATTAAGCTTGTTAACAGAAGTTCAGCACACTACCAAGCAGATTCCAAGAGTTGCATGCATACATTTAGATAATGATAATCTTACTTCAGTTTCTACATTAAGAAAGGGGAAGAAGAAGATTCACATATTCTTGAAGAAAATACAACATGAACCAACAAGTTTAAAACAAAGTCTGAATTCAATAATTTTGTATAAAGTTCACTGCTACATACCTTTAAAGAGGAAGAAAATCCAGCAAGAAACTTGACCAAATAAAGGTCAAGTATGAACAATAAACAACAAAATAGGAAGGGAGATCAGCATCAAACAGAAAACCCAGGGACAAAACCAAACAGCCCAGCAAGGATTAACCCAGAAATCTTTGAGTGTGAATGTTTGAAGAAGACTCCCAGAAATCAGAAATCCAAAAAAAATAGCAGCTGGGCTAGGTCATTTAGTTGTGGACTTGTTTTCAAAAAAAGAAGTCAGATTTTTTTTTTCTAATAATACTATCTTTTCAAAATCTTTTAAGTAGAGACAGTATTTTTTGAAGAATGGGAAGGATCTTGTATCCCAGCAGCTCACAGGTGTAAAAATTCAGACCCCTTCACCTCTAAAAAGAGGGTCTACTCATAAGATATTTTGGAATGGGATATTCTTTGAATATTCCATATCCAATACTGAAAAATAGTACCAAAACAGTATATAGGGCAGCTGTCAACCCTATCTTTGGGACAGCTGCCCCTATTCTAGAACATTCTTACCTATTAAAAGACCCTCTTACCCTTAAAATTCTTATTTCCTAAGTCTATATTACCTAATGTACCCCTTGGAGTCCCTGAATTTACCATTGGGTAATCAAGGTTAGGCTCACTTTGGGTTATTATTTAACCCTAGTTAACTAACACTAGTTAGGTTCACTAGTTAACTAGGCATTAACTTTGGTTAGTTAACCCCCACTATGTTCTTTAGTTAAATATTAGTTGTTCTTGACTAAGGTTGAGTTAATTAATTAAAGATTAATTGATTAAAAGCCTAGAGTTAGCTTTCATACTAACTATCTATGTTGAAGTCATTTAATTATCAGTTTAATTAAACTCAATGGAGGTCAGTCAACTTAGTTCTCTTAACTTAGGTTAAATGATCGGTGTTAGTCAATTAACCTCAAACTAATTGTCCTAAACAAATTTTTTTTTAGTTAATTACTTAAGAGGCTACCTAAGTTAATTTCTAGATTGAAGAAGTTGGAATTATTTAAATGTGAGACTAAGTGAATCAATTATTCTTAAACTTAGTTAACTCAATTGCACAAATGAACCTAACTAGTTGTCTTAGATCAATTAAAAGAAATAATTAAGTTGTTAGACCTAATTAATTAGGGTGCTTGATCCCTACTGATTTTGGACCTGTTTTGAGAATGAGGTTAACTAGGTGTTGGTTAATTCTAACTTAGTAAATTATATTTAACTCTTAATGAAATTAGGAGTCTAGTCTCTTTTTTAGGAAGTTAGGTTAGATAATTAGCTTAATTAGTTAATTAGGTTTTTAGAGTTGGTTTCTAATTATGTGGTTAAATATCCTAGTCTTGATAGCGTGCCTAATCAATGACCAAAGCTCGGGACTCACAGGGGTAATTGACTTGTTAGTATCAGATTTTATTAATAAAATAGGAGGTTAGGAGACTACATACCAAATAGTCCTAGTCATCTTATATTCATATTAAACTGGACTGATTAACCTAACGAGTTAAGACCCCTAAGCGAACACATAAGAAATCAGTCAATCAACCAGGATATTCAAGAGGATCTGATCAAGAACAAATACATCANAAGACCCCTAAGCGAACACATAAGAAATCAGTCAATCAACCAGGATATTCAAGAGGATCTGATCAAGAACAAACACATTAAGACCTGAGTTATGTCATTCCAATATCTAAACATGGTTCGATTAATCCAAACATTTATGATTGAACTAACAATACACAAGGTCAATTAACCCAACGTGAGCTAATGATAGGAAATAGATACGCACTGATATAGTAAATAAAATCCTAAGTTAGCTACTATGCAATGAAATCCATCCAGGTTCTGAATTAATCACATAACCAAACAGAATAAAACTAAAAAAAGAAAAGACAAAAGGAAAAATAAACAGTCAGCCAAAAAGGGACAATGAAAACAACGGTTAGGCCACTAATTTGTTCATGATTTTCTTAGTCGCATAATCACTTAGGGACTGGAGAATAATAGCTAGCAAAGAAGAAAACAGAGAGCAAAAAGAAAGAAAAGGGGTTAACTAAACTGAAATAATCTAAAAATGGTGATTAGCAAGAATTTTAGGTTTTAGCAACATGTAAAAACAATGAATAAGGAAGAAGAATACCCGTTAAAGGGTTTGGACGGAAACAATGGGAGATCGCCGGACCTTGGCCGGACTCCGACAGGGTTTGAAAATGACTCAAACCCACAGAAATCGACAACCCTTAGTGAGAGTTGTCGACCCATGTAGGTGAGAGTCATTAAAGGTCTTCAGGTCGGCCGACATAGGAGATCTAAGGTTTCCATTTTCTTAGATCTAAAATCGAAGAGATTTGGGTGTTTATTTGGGGAAACCAGTAGTGGGAGGTGATTGAGGGGAGGACGAGGATCATCTGGTGCGAATTTGGGGTCGATTGGAGAAGCTCCGCCGCCAGAGGCGATTTCCGGCGGGCGGAGGGTGGCGGCTAGGGTTTGTGGTTTAGAGAGATGAGAGAGAGAGAGAGAGAGACGGACGAAGGGGAAAGGGTGTGATACTTGCAAATGAGGGGGGTGGGTTTTGGTTAGGACATAAATATACTGGGGGGGTGAGTTCCTGGCCGTTCGATCTATTTCGATCAATGGCAAAGATTTAATTAACTAACCCAAAACGGGGTCGTTTGGGGGGTGCTGGGGTAGGCCGGGTAAGGGGGTTTGGGCCTGGGTTGTTTGTAGAGGCAGATTGGGCCTGGGTGATTTCAAGCCCAGGTCCGAGTTTAGTCTCCTTTTTTTTAAATACTTAGGTTAATTAATCACCTAAATAAACTCTAATAGTGTACTAATTAGTCTTAAACTGATTTTATTTAATTATATGTTAATTAATGAGTTAATTAAAAGTAAAACCAATAGTTTAGTACCCATAATTATTTAAAGAACCAATTTCGTAATTTTCTTAGAAAAAATGATTAAATTATGCAACTAATTATCAAAACCCCAATTATGTCAAATAATGAAAGTTTTAAAATGTTTTATTGTTATTTATCACTTTATAAATTTTTAAAAGATGAACTATGCCCATGCAATGCAAATAATTCACAAATAAACGCTGAAATTCAACAAAAACCTATGAAATTAATTTATTTATCGAATTTTGTAGGAGCATTTAGTAGGTGAAAAATCACATGCTCACAAAACTAATTAATTTAATATTTGCAAGGATAAACGTAGTTAAAGATAATAACTTCAGATCTATAATCAACCTACGTGGATGATGTAGAACAATGTCGGACAGATTTAATGCAACGTCTATTTAATGTTTCAAGTTCAATAATGTGATGGGAATATCAAGCATTAAATAAAAATAAAGGGCACTAAATATAAATAAAGAGAATGATTCACTCAATATTGAATGAGGTGGATGATTCTTCTTTCTGACAATGATGAATGACAAGTAACTATAAGAATATTGAAGGCTTTCTCGGATCTGATGGGAATGATATAGATTATCCAAAAATATGAATCTCTCTAGAAAAGTGATCTTTGTATTTATCTAGAGAGTCTGCTTTTCAAGAGAGTTCTTATCAAAGAATATTACATGCCTTTTACCTTATCTCTCTTTCTATTTATACGGAACATACCCCTAAACAACCTTGAAAGTACAAGTACAGAGAACATTCAATGGAATATTATCTCTAAAGATCCTATTAAAAAACTAGACATTATTGTTGCTCTCGACACTTGACCTCGGCTGTAATCGACTGCTTGGCGATGAGTTCCATTAATCACTGCTCGACCTTGGCCAAATTTGTCACGACCCGAATTTTCCACCGCCGAGATCGTGATGGCGCCTAACATTGAACCCGCTAGGCAAGCCAACGCTAATGTTTATTTACCCTATTCATTTATTTATTTATTTATTTATTTACAGATAACAGGTGATGTACAAATCAGCGGAAATAAAAGTGCGAAAGAAAACAAAGTCTAATAACTTGATTAAATGCCATTACGAAAATCACAATACCAAACCCAGAATTTGGTGTCACAACTTCACGGACTGTCTAAGAATACTACATATAAAGGTCTGAAAAAGATAAATACATCTATCTCAGAATAAGGAAGAACATAATGGAAATAAAGTATGAGGGGACGCCAAGGCCTGCAGACGCCTGTAGGACTACCTCAGAGTCTCCAAATGAACTGAAGGCAGCCTCCTCATCCTAAGGTCCGTAGGGTCCTGTACCGGGATCTGCACAAAATTGCAGAGTGTAGCATCAGTACAACCGACCCCGTGTACTGAGTAAGTGTCGAGCCTAACCTCGGCGAAGTAGTGACGAGGCTAGGACATGGCAACCAAATAAACCGGTGCAGTTTAATCATGTACGAAACAAAACAATAATAATGACAAGAAATAAGCAACTAGATACCAAATAAGGAAGGGGAAACCATGCTGAGGGGAGAGAATATCAATTAATGGGAATAACGAGATAAAGCAACAAATAAAATATCAACTTAAACTACAGAAATAGTAACACAAAGAAAACAAGTGCACGACATCACCCTTCGTGCTTTTACTCTCATCCTCACCAAACAATAAATAGAATGCACGGCATCACCCTTCGTGCTTTTACTATCATCGTCACCATAATTCAATAGAAATGGCACGGCATCACCCTTCATGCTTTTAAGTTCATAATATGGCACGGCATCACCCTTCATGCTTTTACGCTCATCCTCACAATATCATACACGACATCACCCTTCGTGCTTTAACACTCATCCTCACCATAATTCAAATAAAATGGCACAGCATCACCCTTCGTACTTTAACACTCTTTCTCACCCAAACAAATCAATAACAACAATCCGGCAAGGAAAATCAATTGTACAATAATAATAAAAGCCATAACGTCCCGGCAAGGGAGCCAACAGTGGAATTAATATCATCCCGGCAAGGGAAACAACTATAATCAATCTCACTTAGTTGCTTAACTTCATGTAATAATTCTTAACTTGAACCAATACTCAACAATGATCAATACCAAAGAAATACCACCAACATGGACAATTATCAAATTAAACCCAAGTAAAACTTAATAAAAATTCAAATAAATTACAATATTCGACTCACAGGCATGCTTGACACCAACGTATAGATACTCATCACCACACCTATACATTGAACATAACACTAACACGTAGCAAATAAGACACAATACCTATTCCCTCAAGCTAAGGTTAGACCAAACACTTACCTCGCTTTGCAATTTCAATCAATTACTCGACCACAGTTTTTCCTTTTGAATTTCTCTTCAAAATCTTCAAATCTATTCACAAACAATTCGAAATACTCAACACGGATAGTAGGAATGAATTCCATAAGAATTTACTAATTTTCTGGATAAAAATCCGAAATTCATTTTAATATTCAGTAGTGGGACCCACATTTCGAATCTAAGAAAAACTTACAAAATCCGAACACTCATTCTGATACGAGTTCAACCATACAAAAATTATCGAATTCCGATGTCAAATGGACCTTCAAATCCTAAATTTTTATTTTTGGAAAGATTTACAAAAACCCCAATTTCTTCCATCCAAATCCGAAATAAATGATGAATCTTGACATAGATTTATGAAATGTAATCACTTTCAAATATAGAACACTTACCCAAGTCGAAATCGTGAAAACCCCCTTTGAAATCTCCCAAATCCGAGCTTGATTGACTAAAAATGGGAGAAAGTTCGGATTTTTCGGTTTATACACTGTCCAGGGGTATTATAGGTCATTCACGAGCGTGGCCGCGCTTCGGACACGCTCACAAGGTAGAAACATCACAAATAAGCGCGGCCGCGCTACTGGGCGCGCATATGATACATGTCCAGTAAAATGGTCATAACTTTCTATATACACCTCCATATGACAAACGGTCTGATGCGTTGGAAACTAGACTCAAAGAGCTTTAATTTGATAGGTTTTACATCACATAAATTCTTATATATATATATATATATGTAGATATTCTCGTCCAAAGTGTATTCTTGTGCGTACACATTTGGAATTTTAGTCCATCGTGTAATTTTTTTCAACTTGGCTTAAACCTAGGCCTCCCCTTAGACCTAAAATCACTTATAAGATGCCTCTTACACTTACTATCATATCCTATTCGTATCCATCATGTTAATAGCCCTCGGATAAGAAGTAGAATCGACCCGCAAACACTTAACATGACTTATCTCTTTTCTCACACATCTCTAACTCCTAAATTTTGACTAACTTCCAACTTTTTCAAAAATTTCGCCAGAGTTTCCTTTGTAACTAGGCCTATCCACCTTCCAGAAGAATCCCAGAAACCAATCCTAACAACACATACACAATCCAATCAACGTAATACCACATGAAAATAATACTAACAGTGACCTCATAAGCGATATGTTACTAGAAAAAGGAACGTCATTCACATCAACTATTTAGGTGATACTTAACTCATATCAGGTAAGTTCTCGACATTTCCATAGATCACATCAATAATTGTTTAAATTAAAGATGAAATCTTTGGGTCATCACATTCTCCACCTCTAAAACAAATGTTTGTCCTCGAACGGAATTAGAGAAGTACTTGAGCTGGTGAAAAGATGTGGATATTTTCTCCTCATGTCCGACTCGGACTCCCAGATAGCTGCCTCAATCTGTTGACCTCTCCATTGTACCCGAACTGAAGGGTAACTCTTAGACCTCAACTGTCAAACCTGCCGGTCTAATAGGGCTACCGGCTCCTCCTCTTAGGTCAATCCTTGTCCAACTAGACACTGCTGAATTCTAACACATGGGCTGGATCGCCGTGATACTTCCGAAGAATAGACACATGAAACACTGGATGCACAACTGATAAATTCGGTGGCAACGCAAGTTTTTAATCCACCTCTCCCACTCTATCCAGGATCTCAAAAGGACCGATGTACCTAGGGCTTAGCTTGCCCTTCTTCCCAAACCTCATAACGCCCTTCATGGGCGACACCCGAAGCAACACCCGCTCTCCGACCATGAATTCCACATCACGAACTCTGCGATCAGCATAACTCTTCTGCCTGGACTGAGTTGTACGAAGTTTATCCTGAATGATCTTAACCTTATCCAAGGCATCCTGCACTAAGTCTGTACCCAACAACCGAGCCTCTCCCGGATCAAACCACCCAACCAGCGACCGACACCGCCTACCATATAATGCCTCATAAGGGGCCATCTAAATGCTTGACTGATAACTGTTGTTGTAGGCAAACTCAGCTAATGGCAAGAACTAATCCCAAGAGCATCCAAAGTCAATGACACCGGCTCGTAGCGTATCCTCCAAAATCAGAATAGTACGCTCGGACTGTCCGTCCATCTGAGGATGAAATATTGTGCTCAACTCAAGCCTCGTGCCCAACTCACGCTGAACTGCCCTCCAGAAATGTGAGGTAAATTACATACCTCGGTCAGAAATAATAGACACGGGCACACCATGAAGACGAACAATCTCCCTAATGTAGATCTCTGCCAATCTCTCCGAAGAATATGAAACTGCCACAAGGATGAAATTTGCTGACTTAGTCAGCCTATCCACAATAACCCATACTACATCGAACTTCCTCTGAGTCTGTGAGAGCCTAACAATGAAATCCATGGTGATATGATCCCACTTCCACTCAGGAATCTCAATCTGCTGAATCAATCCACCAGGCCTCTGATGCTCATACTTAACCTGCTGACAATTCAAACACCGGGCTACATATGCCACAATATCCTTCTTCATCCTCTTCCACCAATAGTGCTGCCGCAAATCATGATACATCTTTGCAGTGCCCGGATGAATGGAGTACCGAAAACTATGGGCCTCCTCTAAAATCAACTCACGAAGTCCATCCACATTGGGCACACAAATACGACCCTGCATCCATAAAACTCCATCATCACCAATAGTAACCTGCTTGGCACCACCATGCCGCACCGTGTCCCTAAGGACAAACAAATGAGGGTCATCATACTTCCGATCTCGAATACGATCAAATAATGAAGAGCGAGCAACTATATAAGCTAGAACACGGCCGGGCTCAGAAATATCCAATCTCAGGAACCGATTGGCTAAATCCTGAACATCCAAAGCAAGCGGTCTTTCCCCTACCAGAATATATGCAAGGCTACCCATACTGGCTGACTTCCTACTCAAAGCATCGGCCACCACATTGGCCTTCCCCGAATGATATAAGATGGTGATGTCATAGTCTTTCAACAGCTCCAACCATCTCCTCTGCCTCAAATTCAACTCCTTCTGCTTGAACAAATATTGCAAACTCTTATGATCCGTGAACACCTCACATGACACGCCATACAGATAATGCCTCCAAATCTTCAGCGCGTGAACAATGACTGCTAGCTCCAAATCATGAACTAGATAATTCTTTTAGTGGATCTTCAACTGACGTGAAGCATATGCAATAACCTTTCTATCCTGCAATAACTTTGCCATCTTGCATCAACACTGCACCAAGTCCAACCCGAGATGCATCACAATACACAGTATATGGCCCTGAACCTGTGGGCAAAACCAACACTGGCGCCATATTCAAGTTGTCTTGAGATTCTGGAAGCTCACCTCACACTCCTATGACCACCTGAATTGGGCACCCTTCTGAGTCAACCTGGTCATCAGGGCTGCAATAGACGAAAACCCCTTTACAAACCGAAGGTAATAGCCCGCCAAACCTTTACCGCTGAAATCTTCTTAGGATCCACCTGAATACCCTTTGCTGATATAACATGACCCAGGAATGCAACTAAACTCAACCAAAACTCACATTTCGAAAACTTAGCATATAACTGACTGTCCTTCAGAGTCTGGAGAATGACTCGAAGGTGTTGCTCATGCTCCTCCCGGATGCGGGAGTAAATCAGAATATCATCAATGAAGACAATCATGAAGGAATCCAAATAAGGCCTGAGCACTCGGTTCATCAAGTCCATGAAAGTTGTTGGGGTATTTGTCAACCCAAATGACATCACTAAGAACTCATAATGCCCGTACCGAGTGCGAAAAGATGTATTAGGGACATCGGATGCCCTAATCCTCAATTGATGGTAGCCAGATCTCAAATCAATCAGATCAAACAAATCATCAATCCTCGGAAACGGATACTTATTCTTGATGGTAACCTTGTTCAACTGCCGATAATCTATGCACATCCTCATCGACCCATCTTTCTTCTTAAAAAAACAAACGCACCCCAAGGCGAGACACTAGCCCTAATAAAGCCTTTATCAAGCAAGTCCTGCAACTGTTCTTTCAACTCCTTCAACTCTGGCGAGGCCATACGATATGGTGCAATAGAAATGGGCTGAGTGCCCGGAGCCAAATAAATATAAAAGTCAATATCCCTGTCGGGTGGCATACCCGGCAAGTCTGCAGGAAACACCTCTGGAAACTCACAGACACTGGGCACAGACTCTATAGAAGGAACCTCGACACTAGAATCACGAACATAGGACAAATAGGCCAAACACCCCTTCTCGACCATACGTCGAGCCTTCATATATGAGATAACCCTGCTGGAAGAATGACCAGGAGTCCCTCTCTACTCCAGTCGAGGCAACCCCGGCAACGCTAAGGTCACGGTCTTGGCATAGCAGTTCAGTATGGCATGATACGGCGACAACCAATCCATCCCCAAAATGACATCAAAATCTACCATATCAAGGAGTAGAATATCTACGCTAGTCTCAAGACCACCAATAACCACTACACACGAACGGTAGACACGATCTACCACAATAGAATCACCCACCGGTGTAGACACATATACAGGAGTACTTAGATAATCACGAGGCATAACCAAATAAGGAGCAAAATAAGATGACACATTGGAATATGTGGACCCTGGATCAAATAAAACTGAAGCATCCCTGCTGCAAACTGAGACCATACCTAAGATAACCGCATCAGATGCCTCAGCCTCAAGTCTGGCTGGAATAGCATAACATCGGGGCTGGGCCCCACCAATCTAAACTACATCCCTGGGACGGCCCCCTGCTGGCTGACCCTTACCTCTAGTAGCCTGGCCTCCACCTCTAACTGCCTGACCTCCACCTCTAACACCTCGACTCCCACCTCTGGCTGGCTGAGCGGGCGGTGGAACACCTGGTGCAGAAACCATGGCACGAGAACCCTTGTGCTGAGAAATGCTCGAGGCTCGAGGGCAATATCTAGCAATGTGCCCCTGAACACCACAAGTATAACAAGCTCTCGGCTGCTGAGACTGCTGGCCCTGAAACTGCCCCTGACGACCTGAATAACCACCATGAAAACTCTGGAGCGGCGGTACAGTGATAGGAGTTGGTGGTGCACTGTAGGGCAACTGATCAGAATACTGCATGTGGGAACCACGTCCACCTGGAGCACTACGAGAAACCTGAAGTGCTGAATGAAATGGCCTAGGAGGATGGACCCTACCAAAAGAATCCCTGCCTCCAGATTCGACACCACTAAACCGGTCAAAATGACGAGGCCTCTCGTTAGACCCCTGACCACTCCCCTGTGATAGAACCATCTCAACTCGTCTGGCCACATTGGTTGCATCCTGGAAGGAAATATCACCCCCTGTCTCCTTCGCCATCTGGAATATGATCGGCTGAGCCAGTCCCTCAATAAATCTCCTCACCCTCTCTCCGTCTGTGGGAAGTATCATATAGCATGACGGGCCAAGGTAATGAATCTGGTCTCATACTGAGTGACGGTCATAGAACCCTGCTGGAGACGCTCAAACTGCTTCTTATAATCCTCTCTCTGAGTGATAGGGAGAAACTTCTCCAGAAACAAATCGGAGAACTGGGCCCAAGTCAAAGGCGGTGATCCCGTTGGTCTAGCCAAACAATAATCTCTCCACCAGGTCTTGGCGGGACCTAACAGACGGAAAGTAGCAGAGTCGACCCCATTGGTCTCCACTATCCCCATGTTCCGTAGAACCTCGTGGCACCTATCCAAATAGTCCTGGGGATCCTCTGAAGATGCACCGCTATAAGTAGTAGTAAACAACTTGGTGAATCGGTCCAACCTCCACAAAGAATTAGCAGACATAGATGCTCCATCATCGGTTTGAGCCACAATACCCGGCTGAACTCCCCCAGCTATCTGAGCTGCTGGGGTCCGAAACTAAGAAGCCATCTGCTCCGGAGTGCGAGTAGCGGGAGTCTGGGCTCCTCCCCCAGCCTGAGATACGGCTGGTGCTGTAGGAAGTAAACCTTCCTGAGCGACACTCTCCATGAGGCCCACTAGATGGAACAGAGCATCCTAGAGTACCGAGGTAGCGATGAACCCCTCGGGAACCTGAGCTGGTCAAAACGGGACTGTCTCAGAAGGAACCTCATCAACAGACTCTACCTGAGGCTCCGCCACTAGGGCTGCTGCTTTGGGATGAGCTATGCCCCTGCCTTGGCCTCTAGCACGGCCTTAGCCTCGTCCTCGGTCCCTCGTAGGAGCTGCAACTGGAGACTCGGGCTGCTGACCAGTGGATGAAGAAGCACGTGTTCTCGCCATCCGCGAGAGAATAGAGTAGAAATTCAATTAGTTTGGAGAAATCAAATCGCACGACAGAGAAGAATAGATGTGAAGTCATTCCTAAACTCTCTAGCCACTGGGGGATAATCACAGACATATCCGTACCGATCCCTCAGACTCTACTAAGCTTGTCCTTGAATTGTGAGACCTAAGAAACCTAGGGCTCTGATACCAATTTGTAACGACCTGAATTTCCCACCGTCGGGACCGTGATGGCGCCTAACATTGAACCTGCTAGGCAAGCCAACATTAATGTTTATTTACCCTATTCATGTTTTTTATTTTTTTATAGATAACAGGTGATGTAAAAATCAGCAGAAATAGAAGTGCAAAAGAAAACAAAGTCTAACAACTTGATTAAATGACATTACGAAAATCACAATACCAAACCCAGAATTAGGTGTCACAACTTCACGGACAGTCTAAGAATACTACATATAAAGGTCTGAACAAAATAAATACATCTGTCTTAGAATAAGGAAGAACATAATGGAAATAAAGTATGAGGGGACGCCAAGGCCTGTGGACGCCTGCAGGACTACCTCTGTCACGACCCAATTTCCCTTTGTTGGGTATCGTTATGGCACCTAGTCTTAGGGACTAGGTAAGCCTAGCAGTTATTGACTAACAATAATAAATAAAGGAAAACTAAAAGTCTTTACATAGAATCTCAACAGAATGTAAAAACTTTCCCAAAATCGGTAGTACAAGTCATAAGCTCTACGAACCTTCTACAACTTCTAAGTACAACTGTTTGGAAAAAGATACAACACTGTATGAATAATAAATACAAAGAAGGCGAATTCGATGCCTGCGAACGCAGCAGCAGGTTACCTTGAGTCTCCTCAGCAATCATCCACACAACTATTACAATATATACCTGGATCTGCACACAAAAATGTGCAGAAGTGTAGTATGAGCACACCACAGCGGTGCCCAGTAAGTATCAAGACTAAACTCGGTGGAGTAGTGACGAGGACTAGTCAAGACACCACTGGTCTACAACATAAATAACATGAATGTAGAAATGACCGAACGTTACATCTATCTAATACTTCACGGAATAATTTACAACAATGAAAATATAAAGCGGAAGGCAATTACAGAAAGCAATCACGAAACAGCACAAAAATACCCAGAAAGATGGACAACAAAACAAGCTAAACCGAAAGGAAACACAATACAATAGAGAACACCAATAACTCAACTCTACATCGGTTTGTTCACATCGGGCCTTAGCCACTAAAATCCATAAATTGGTGGAAATCTTTAAACAACAGTTCATATGAAAAACTTTTGCAAATAACACATTTTAGTATGGAAGAGTTCCCTTTAAAAACATATTTTCTCCAAAAGTAGATATAAGTATATTAATAGAGAGAATTACGTAAAACATAGTTTCTTTCAAAATATGAAACTTCTAAAAGATGCTTTCCCAATAAATGACTTCCAAATATCATTTTAGGCAAGACTAGTGCTTTTCAAATATACATTCGATGTATAAGTCATTCAAATATGATCATTTCAAACCATTGCTTTTTCAATGATACTTTTCAATAAAATCCCTTGATCAAAATCTCAAAATTTATCCACCGGAACTCAGTCCGTAACTCAGAAATTACCATGGCGTACAAGAGGAATATCAAATCTTTCCAATAAATGCAGTAAAAGATCAGTAGGATATCTAAATTTAGAACAACGGTATAAAATGCAAAGACAAGTGCATGACATCACCCTTCGTGCTTTTACTCTCATCCTCACCAAAATAAGTGCACGACATCACCCTTCGTGCTTTTACTCTCATCCTCACAATAAATAAATAGATACGGCACGGCATTATCCTTCGTGCTTTAATATCATAACATGGCACGGCATTATCCTTCGTGCTTTAATATCATAACATGGCACGACATTATCCTTCGTGCTTTAATATCATAACATGACACGACATCACCCTTCGTGCTTTAACACTCTCATCCTCACAATACACGGCATCACCCTTCGTGCTTTACACTCTTCCTCACCCAAACAATATCAAGAACAACATTTTGGCAAGGAAAACCAAACAATATGACCCATAAATCACCACATCCCGGCAAGGGAGTCAACAATACAAACAATATCATTAACAACATAACCAGTAATAGAAACCACAACATCCCGGCAAGGGAGTCAACAGTACTAACAATATCATAACAGCATAAACCATCACATCCCGGCAAGGGAGTCAAAAATACAAACCATATCATTAACAACTTAAATAGTAACAGAAACCATAACATCCTGGCAAGGGAAACAGCTATAACCAATCTCACCTAAACAGTTAACTTCACGGAATAACACTCAGCTTAAACGAAGGCCCAGTAATAGGCAACATCAAGGAAATACCAATAACATAAATTTCTAGAAATTAGACCTAAGTGGCACTTAAGGGAATAGTCATATAAATCACAATGTAAGACTCACGGGCATGCTTGACTCCAACGAATAGATGTTCCAACTACGTCTAGTCAACTATAAGGCTAGATGACACTAACTATAGTCAATTAGGAAAGCTAGAAAGAAAATATAGCATGATGATAAGAGAAGTAGAATATTCAGTTAAGTCAAGTAAAGTCAATAGCCAACGAAAGAATCCAAAAACAGGTAATTCTAATTTAAACAGGAAGGGATGAAATTAACAACCAAGGATTCAAATGTAACAATCACAAATCATACACAGGTAATATAAGAATCTACGAATCCTAAAAGACCAATCTAATTTCAAATTAGTCAGCGTACACACTCGTCACCTCGCATACTCGGACTACAATCAACAAGGAAGACTCAATCCTAAGGGGTAGTTCCCCCCCACAAGGTTAGGCAAGATACTTACCTCAAGACGACAACCTGGTACTCAAAAATAGACTTCTCGGGCGAAAAGACCTCTGGACGACTCAAAATCAACTAAAACAACTTCAAAATACACATAAAACGTATAAGGAACTATCCTGAATAAAGTTTCAATCTTTACAAAATTATAAAAAGAAATCGACCCAAAAGTCGACCCCCGGGCCCGCACCTCGGAACCTGATAAATTTTATAAATTCCGATTACCCATTCACCCACGAGCCCGAATATACAATTTGTTTTGAAATCCGATCTCAAAACGAGGTCAAATTCCCAAATAATCAAAAAGCCCTAACTATACCCCAAACCCCAACTTCTACCTTTGGTTTCATGATTTTAGGCTTAGAATCTAATAGAATGTTGATGAAAATGGAAGGAAACGACTTAAAGATTACTTACCTAAGAGATTATGGTGAAGAAGTCTCCCAATAATCGCCCAAGAGGAGTGGAGAAGAAGAAGTTTAAGAAAAATGGGTTTAATCCCGTGTGAGTATTCTGTTTTGAACCTTTTAAAATCACTGGACGAATTTAGTCTACGCGATCATGAAGAAGGGATTGCGATCACATAAAGGACTGTTTTCTTAAGCTTCGCGATCGCGAAGAAGCATGTGTGATTGCACTGAGTCCCTAACCTCACCCTACGCGATCGCAGACTAAGTCACACGATCGCACTGAACATTTTTACCCCAGCCCCCAGCCTGCCTAGTACACTATGCGATCGCGGAACATGCTATGCGATCGCATATTGTAACAGAATCCCCTCCTCCACACTGTACTATGCGATCGCGGAGGGTGCTATGCGATCGCATAGTACTAGACATCAGACACCAGAAACAAGCCAAAACACTAGATTTTTCTAAGGTTTTGCACTCCGACACCTACCCGAAACTCACCCGAGCCCTCGAGGATCAAAACCAAATATGCACACAACCTCAAATACATCCTACGGACTTATTCGTGTACTCAAATCACAAAATTAACATCAAAAACATCGAATTAAACCTCAAAATCAATGAAATATTTCAAAACTTCATAAACTTTCAAATTTCCCATTTTTGATCCGAAACACGTCAAACCAAGTCCGTTTCTTATCAAATTTCACAGATAACACATAATAACCATATTGAACCTTTTTCGGGCTTCGGAACCATAATACGGGCCCGATAACACAGGTTCCACATCAAATTTCATTTTCAAAAGCCTTTATAGTTTTTAGAAAACAATTTTCTTTAAAAATTCATTTCTCGAACTTGGGACCTCGGAATTCGATTCCGGGCATACGCCCAAGTCCCATATTTTCCTACGGACCCTCCGGGACCATCAAATCACAAGTCCAAGTCCGTTTACCAAAAACGTTGACCGAAGTCAACTTTATTAAATTTTCTAATACAAAATTATCATTTTTATCAGTTTTTCACATAAAGGCTTCCCGCCTACACGCCTGGGATGCGCACACAAATTGAGGTGTTATAGAAGGAGGTTATTACGACCTCAGAACACAGAATTAGCTAGAATATACGGGATGATCTTTTGGGTCATCACATCCTCCCCCTCTTAAACAAACGTTCGTCCTCGAACGTGCCAAGATTCACCTTGAACTCATCCAATCGCTGATGGTACACTTCTAACACATACCCGCGGGTGATCCCACGTCAGCCCAATCCACGGAAGCCTGATGAAACAATCACAACTGCAATATAGCCTTCACATCACCACCGACAAGCCTCATATCTCTACTTCTCACCCTCTACTCATTTACAAAAGACCCGATTCTAAATCCATATCCGGCATTAGCCTCAATCGGCTGCATCAGCTCATGACTACACCCGCAAGGCACGACCACACAACATGGTACATCACACATAGGCTCATATAACACTTTTGATCACAATAACTTCCCCAAATCAGCTCAACATTGGCAATTAGCCCCACATATGGAAGAACTATGTTTCCAAAACCCCGTAATACTGAAAATGATGCAATGAACAAGAAAACTTCATTATTAAACACCCGAATCACCAAGCCACAACTAACACCACCGGGCACACATCCCGCAAACTAAACTAAAGAAACACATAGCGAAACGACTGAATATGAAAAGAGAAACATATAAAGGAACCATCAAACAAGCCCATAGGCACAACTCTCTATCAATACCGAGTCACCAAAAGCAATATAACAAGGAAGTATCAAAGCATATGAACAAATCACAAGGATTCCATCCTAATAAAATTCCACTGTGGTACTCAGCCCGGTCCAAACATATCGATTCACAAATATCCCGAGGACCTCGCCCTCAACTCTGAATCACATACCGACAATATATCATACCAATTGAAATTCCTCCACTAATTCATATCAGCTGATAAAATCATAACGCTAGCTGATCTCACATCTCGATGGAATATTTCACAACTCGTAAACAAAATACTCAGGAAAATCACATAAAGCTTACCACAAAGAACAACAAGGACTCACTTCCAGTCTCACCACTATCAAGAATGAAATAAACAACGATAGACATGGGCTACTACTTATAGAATCTCCCAACAGGAGCAAACACAAAACGGAGTGCAAAACATGGAACTCACTCATAAATGAAACAAGAAATAAGGGAACTCGTCCCGACCAGCAGAGCTATAATGAAATACAATCGGTGCCCCATGTAACACATCAAAACATACCTGTGTGATAATATCTGGCACAACGGCCTCTATTTTACTATATGAAACACAACAATGGGTCGGGCCTCCCCCTCTTAGGCGCCCTCTACTCACCTGAATACCCTGCTACCCCACACCTACCTGAATCCTGGGATAATTTCTCACCTTGTGGCTAACATCTCCACACTGAAAAAATTCTCATTGCCGTCAAGGCTGTGGAAAAACACACAATACGAACCCCCTGAGACCCATGAGTACCTAAAATCCCATGCGAAGCTGGTGATGCAAACTGAACTGGTTAACCCATAAAATTTCTACCGTGTCGTACCTTGCCTCCATAATATGGACCAGTAGATTCCCCAATCTACGAGGCCTCATTGCCTCCCTGAACTCTCTCCCTAATCTCGCCTGACCTCTCGCTCCCGGTCCCACATGCTCTCTAACTGGCGAGCGATCCCCACTACCTGCTGAAACGAGGCATCCTACTCTAACTCTCAAGTCCCGCTGAACCGAATATCGTGTCTGAATTTATCAAAAATCTACGGGCTCATATCCTAACTGAAACAACCAAACGAGGTGTATATCTGGCCAACTCACTGAATCTAACGGCATACTCCAATAGTGACATAGCACCCTGACGCAACTGCTCAAACTCCGCACGCCGTACATCCCGAAGGAACTGAGGTGCAACCTCTCTCAAAGCATCTCCGAAAGACTGAATCCATGCTAGTGAAGCTAACTCGGCCAGGTCACCCTAACTCATATGCCGCCACCAGTGATCCACCCATTACTCTGAACCTGAGACGTGACAAAGCAATCCCGCTCGTCTCCACATTACCCAAAGTAAGAATAATATAGTGACACTCCTCCCGGAAACCCTGGGCACCATCTTCCACCAATCCACTGAAAGATAGAAGGGTGGTACTTCCTGTACCTCTCAGGTGCAAGGTATTCTTCCTCCGATGCTGCTACCCTAACCACGGCTGAACTGAAACCAGATGTCATGGTGTCATGACAACGGGTATCTGACCAATGTGATCTCGCTGCTATGGAGTGTAGGTTGTGGGAGTCTGAACTCCTCCCCTGATCCGTGAAGCAACTGGTGCACTAGAATCAACCCTGCCTGAATCAACATACCAATTATACTCAATACTATGCCCAGGCCTCCTGAAGTCCGGGGTAGCAACAGGCACCTCCAGTACCTGCCCCTCAACCAGAACTACTAGCGACTCCTCAACGGCTGCTCTGGTAGGCATCTTAACTGCGGCACGTGCTTCTCGTTGGCCCCTGTCTCTGACCCTTGCGGCACTTGCTTCGGGATAACATCATCAGGAACCGCCGTTCATGTGCTCACAATCGATGAGAGAATGGAGCGATAATTTCAAACTTCAAGATCAATAAACTCGCACGATAGGAATGAAGGAAGTTAAATTGTCCTAATAGTTCTGTAGCCTCTCGAAGATAAGTACAGACGTCTCCGTACCGATCCGCAAGACTCTACTAAACTCACTTATGACTAGTAGCACCTATGAATCTAGAGCTCTGATACCAACTTGTCACAACCCAATTTCCCTCCGTTGGGTATTGTGATGGCACCTAGTCTTAGGACTAGGTAAGCCTAGCAGTTATTGACTAACAACAATAAATAAAGGAAAACTGAAAGTCTTTACATAGAATCTCAACAGAATGTACAAACTTTCCCAAAATCGGTAGTACAAGTCATAATCTCTACGAACCTTCTACAACTTCTAAGTACAACTGTTTGGAAATAGATACAATAGTGTACGAATAATAAATACAAAGAAGGTGACTCCGACGCCTGCGAACGCAGCAGCAGGTTACCTTGAGTCTCCTCAGCAATCATCCACACAGCTACTACAATATATACTGGATCTGCACACAAAAATGTGCAGAAGTGTAGTATGAGCACACCACAGCGGTGCCCAGTACGTATCAAGACTAACCTCGGTGGAGTAGTGCCGAGGAATAGTCAAGACACCACTGGTCTACAACATAAATAACATGAATGTAGAAATGACCGAACGTTACATCTATATAATACTTCACGGAATAATTTACAACAATGACAATATAGAGAGGAAGGCAATTACAGAAATCAATCACGAAACAGCACAAAAATACCCAGAAAGATGGACAACAAAACAAGCTAAACCGAAAGGAAACACAATATAATAGAGAATACCAATAACTCAACTCTACATTGGTTTGTTCACATCGGGCCTTAGCCACTAAAATCCATAAACTGGTGGAAATCTTTATGCAACAGTTCATATGAAAAACTTTTGCAAATAACAATCATTTTAGTATGGAAGAGTTTCCTTTGAAAACATATTTTCTCCAAAAGTAGATATAAGTATATTTAATAGAGAGAATTACGTAAAACATAGTTTCTTTCAAAATACCAAATTTCTCAAAGATGCTTTCCCAATAAATGACTTCCAAATATCATTTTAGGCAAGACTAGTGCTTTTCAAATATACCTTCGATGTATAAGTCATTCAAATTTTATCATTTCAAACCATTTCTTTTTCAATGACACTTTTCAATAAAATCCCTTGATAAAAATCTCAAGATTTATCCACCGGAACTCAGTCCGTAACTAAGAAATTACCATGTCGTACAGGAGGAATATCAAATCTTGTCAATAAATGCAGTAAGAGATCAGTAGGAATATCCAAATTTAGAACAACGAAATAAAATGCAAAGACAAGTGCACGGCATCACCCTTCGTGCTTTTACTCTCATCCTCACCAAAACAAGTGCACGGCATCACCCTTCGTGCTTTACTCTCATTCTCACCAAAACAAGTGCACGGTATCACCCTTCGTGCTTTTACTCTCATCCTCACAATAAATAAATAGATACGGCACGGCATTATCCTTCGTTCTTTAATATGATAACATGGCACGACATTATCCTTCGTGCTTTAATATCATAACATGGGACGACATTATCCTTCGTGCTTTAATATCATAACATGGAACGACATCACCCTTCGTGCTTTAACGCTCTCATCCTCACAATACACAGCATCACCCTTTGTGCTTTACACTCTTCCTCACCCAAACAATATCAAGAACAACAGTTTGGCAAGGAAAAACCAANAACAATATCATTAACAACATAACCAGTAATAGAAACCACAACATCCCGGCAAGGGAGTCAACAGTACAAACAATATCATAACAGCATAAACAGTAACAAAAACCATCACATCCCGGCAAGAGAGTCAACAATACAAACCATATCATTAACAACATAAACAGTAACAGAAACCATAACATCCCGGCAAGGGAAACAACTATAACCAATCTCACCTAAACAGTTTACTTCACGGAATAACACTCGGCTTCAAACAAAAGGCCCAATAATAGGCAACATCAAGGAAATACCAATAACATAAATGTCTAACAATTAGACCTAAGTGGCACTTAAGGGAATAGTCATATAAATCACAATGTAAGACTCACGGGCATGCTTGACTCCAACAAATAGATGTTTCAACTACGTCTAGTCAACTATAAGGCTAGATGACACTAATTATAGTCAATTAGTCAAGATAGGAAGAAAATATAGCATGATGATAAGAGAAGTAGAATATTCAGTTAAGTCAAGTAAAGTCAAATAGCCAACGAAAGAATCCAAAAACAGGTAATTCTAATTTAAACAGGAAGGGATGAAATAAACAACCAAGGATTCAAATGTAACAATTACAAATCATACACAGGTAATATAAGAATCTACGAATCCTAAAAGGCTTGCAAATAAGTCCGAGTACACACTCGTCACCTCGCATACTCGGACTACAATCAACAAGGAAGACTCAATCCTAAGGGTTAGTTCCCCCACACAAGGTTAGGCAAGATACTTACCTCAAAGACGACAACTCGATACTCAAAAATAGAGTTCTCGAGCGAAAAGACCTCCGGACGGCTCAAAATCAACTAAAACAGCTTCAAAATACACATAAAACGTATAAGGAACTATCCCGAATAATAAAGTTTCAATCTATACAAAATTATAAAAAATTCAACCCAAAAGTCAACCCCCGAGCCCGCACCTTAGAACCTGACAAATTTTACATATTCCGATTATCCATTCACTCACGAGCACGAATATATAATTTTTTTTTAAATCCGACCCCAAAACGAGGTCAAATTCCCAAATAATCAAAAAGACCTAACTATACCCCAAACCCCGATTTCTACCTTTGATTTCATGATTTTAGGCCTAGAATCTAATAGAATATTGATGAAAATGGAAGAAAACGAGTTAAAGATTACTTACCTAAGAGATTATGGTGAAGAAGTCTCCCAAGAATCGCCCAAGAGGAGTGGAGAAGAAGAAGTTTAAGAAAAATGGGTTTAATCCCGTGTGAGTATTCTGTTTTGAACCTTTTAAAATCACTGGACGAATTAAGTCTATGCGATCGCGAAGAAGGGATTGCGATCGCATAGAGGACTGTTTTCTTAAGCTCCGTGATCGCGATGAAGCATGTGCGATCGCACTGCGTCCCTAACCTCACCCTACTCGATCGCAGACTAAGTCAAGCGATCGCACTAAACATTTTTATCCCATTCCCCAGCCTGCCTAGTGCAATATGCGATTGCGGAACATGCTATGTGATCGCACAGTGTAACAGAATCCCTCCTCCACACTCTACATGCGATCGCGGAGGGTGCTATGCGATCACATAGTACTAGAAATCAGACACCAGAAACAAGCCAAAACACCAGATTTTTCTAAAGTTTTGCATTCTGACACCTACCCGAAACTCACCCGAGCCCTCGGGGCTTAAAATAAAATATGCACACAACCTCAATACATCCTACGGACTTATTCCTGTAATCAAATCACCAAATTAACATCAGAAACATCGAATTAAACCTCAACATCAATGGAATATTTCAAAACTTCATAAACGTTCAAATTTCCCATTTTTGATCCGAAACACGTCAAACCAAGTCCGTTTCTTACCAAATTTCACAGATAACACATAATAACCATATTGAACCTGTTCGGCTCCGGAACCATAATACGGGCCCGATAACACAGGTTTCACATCAAATTTGATTTTCTAAAGCCTTTACATTTTTCAGAAAATAATTTTCTTTAAAAATTCATTTCTCGGACTTGGGACCTCGAAATTCAATTTCGGGCATACGCCCAAGTCCCATATTTTTCAACGGACCCTCCGGGACCGTCAAATCATGGGTCTGGGTCCGTTTACCAAAAATGTTGATCGAAGTCAACTTTATTAAATTTTCTAATACAAAATTATCATTTTTATCAGCTTTTTACATAAAGGCTTCTCGGCTACACGCCTGGGATGCGCACGCAAATTGAGGTGAGATAGAAATAGGTTTTCACGACCTCAGAACAGAGAATTATCTAGAGTATACGGGATGACCTTTTGGGTCATCACAACCTCGAAGTATCCAAATGAACTGAAGGCAGCCTCCTCACTCTAAGGTCCGTAGGGTCCTGTACCGGGATCTGCACAAAAGTGCAGAGTGTAGCATCAGTACAAAACCCATGTACTGAGTAAGTCTCGAGTGTAACCTCGGCGAAGTAGTGACGAGGCTAGGACACGGCAACCAAATAAACCTGTATAGTTTAATCATGTACAAAACAAAATAATAATAATGACAAGAAATAAGCAACTAGATACCAAATAAGGAAGGGGAAACCATGCTGAGGGGAGAGAATATCAATTAATGGGAATAACGAGATAAAGCAACAAATCAAATATCAACTTAAACTACAGAAATAGTAAGACAAAGAAAACAAGTGCACAGCATCACCCTTCATGCTTTTACTCTTGTCCTCACCAGATAATAAATAGAATGCACGGCACCACCCTTCGTGCTTTTACTCTCATCCTCACCATAATTCAATAGAAATGGCACGACATCACACTTCGTGCTTTAAGTTCATAATATGGAACGGCATCACCCTTCATGCTTTTACACTCATCCTCACAATATCATACACGACATCACCCTTCGTGCTTTAACACTCATCCTCACCATAATTCAAATAAAACGACACGGCATCACCCTTCATGCTTTTACACTCATCCTCACAATATCATACACGACATCACCCTTCGTGCTTTAACACTCATCCTCACCATAATTCAAATAAAACGACACGGCATCACCCTTCGTGCTTTAACACTCTTCCTCACCCAAACAAATCAATAACAACAATCCGGCAAGGAAAATCAACAGTACAATAATAATAAAAGCCATAACGTCTCGGCAAGGGAGCCAACAGTGGAATCAATATCATCCCGGCGAGGGAAGCAGCTATAACCAATCTCACTTAGTTGCTTAACTTCACGTAATAATTCTTAACTTGAACCAATACTCAACAATGATCAATACCAAAGAAATACCACCAACATGGATAATGATCAAATTAAACCCAAGTAGAACTTAAAATTCACATAAATTACAATATTCGACTCACGGGCATGCTGACACCATCATATAGATACTCGTCACCGCACCTATACGTTGAACATAACACTAACACGTAGCAAATAAGACACAATACCTATTCCCTCAACTAAGGTTATACCAAACACTTACCTCGCTTTGCAATTTAAATCAATTACTCGACCACAGCTTTTCCTTTTGAAATTGTCTCCAAAAGCTTCAAATATATTCACAAACAATTCGAAATACTCAACACGGATAGTAGGAATGAATTCCATAAGAATTTACTAATTTTTCGGATAAAAATCCGAAATTTATTTTAATATTCAGCAGTGGACCCACATTTCGAATCCTGGAAAAACTTACGAGTTCAACCATACAAAAGTTATCGAATTCCGATGTCAAATGGACCTTCGAATCCTAAATTTTCATTTTTGGAAAGATTTACAAAAACCCCAATTTCTTCCATCCAAATCCGAAATAAATGATGAATCTTGACATAGATTTATGAAATGTAATCACTTTCGGATATAGAACACTTACCCAAGTCGAAATTGTAAAAACCCCCTTTGAAATCGCCCAAATCCGAGCTTGATTGACTAAAAATGGGAGAAAGTTCGGATTTTTCGATTTATCCACTGTCCAGGGGTATTATAGGTCGTTCACGAGCGTGGACGCGCTTCGTCCGCACTCACAAGGCAGAAACATTTCAAATAAGCGCGGTCGCGCTACTGGGTGCGCATATCACACAGGTTCAGTAAAATATTTATAACTTTCGGTATACAACTCTAAATGACAAACAGTCTGATGCGTTGGAAACTAGACTCAAAGAGTTTTAATTTGATAGGTTTTACATCACATAAATCCTTATATATATGTAGATATGCTCGTCCAAAGTGAGGTCTTGTGCGTACACATTTGGAATTTTAGTCCATCGTGTAATTGTTTTCAACTTGGCTTAAACCTAGGCCTCCCCTTAGACCTCAAATCACTTATAAGATGCCTCTTACACTTACTATCATATACTATTCGTATCCATCATGTTAATAGCCCTCGGATAAGAAGTAGAGTCGACCCCAAACACTTAGTATGACTTATCTCTTTTCTCACACATCTCAAACTCCCAAATTTTGACTAACTCCCAAATTTTTCGAGAATTTCGCCAGAGTTTCCTTTGTAACTAGGCTTATCCACCTGCCAGAAACCAATCCTAACAACACATACACAATCCAATCAACGTAACACCACATGAATACTAACAGTGACCTCATAAGCGACATGTTACTAGAAAAAGAAATGTCATTCACATCAACTATTCAGGTGATACTTAACTCATATCAGGTAAGTTCTCGACATTTTCATATATCACATCAATAATTGTTTAAATTAAAGATGACATTTTTGGGTCATCACAAAATTACTTCTGATAATACCTCTTCGTGCTGAATTTCCTTAGTCAGATTTTGACCCATACTTGTTCCTCGTATTTTTCTTTTACCATTTGTTTAACTTGGTGAAGAAGTTCGTCACTATATATATATATATATATGTGTGTGTGTGTATATATATATATATACACACACACATATATATATATATATATATATATAT
>MDKI01143961.1:0-22766 GCA_005239505.1 Nicotiana paniculata
TCCTATATTACTTGTCGACCACGTACACTTGCGTGTGCATTGGGAAATCAACCAACAGTTACCATTTAAGTTAAGGTTGACAAATATTCGTGAGAAGTTTCTCTTACATCATTCCTACCAATCGATTCTTGCACGTTTCTCCGCACTTCACATTAGTTTATGAAAGGTTTAGATTTAATCGAGAGAGGAGTCTGAATCAGAAGTATAAGTTAATCATCTATTGAATTCATGATAATTAATAGAACCTAGAGTGAAATAGAATAGTGGCATATCCAGGATAATAATTTTTCACTTATCATGTCAAAACCCTCATTCTTCGTCTTGATAATAACTCATTGCTTTACTCTCGAGTTTTCTGTGATCAATTGTTCCTTGCTTTAATTTTAGTAGTTAATTTTAGTTCATAATTACCCCAACTAAAGTGTTAATTATCTTGAACAACGTTAAATAAGAAATTACTTGAACATTATTTATATCCAAATCCATGTGGAAACAGTAATTAAACTATACTATCTTTGTTATCGAGCATCACTTTCGTGTTGTGTTTTGTGCTCGTCAATAGTCTGAATGATATACAACTATTTTGAAACAAAATAAATAGTAAAGACAAAATATAAAGGAGGCTTCAAGGATTGAAAACGCCTTACAACTCTACTTCAAGTCTCCAGAGCAAGGTGATCCGGGCAAAACTCCTCTATGCGCCATTGGGACCAACACCGGAATCTGCACAGAAGTGCAGAAGTATAATATGAGTACAACCGACCCCATGTACTTTATAACTATCGAGCCTAACTTCGATGAAGTAGTGACGAGGCTAAGACAAGACACTCACTATAAAACCTACACAATAATAATAAAGGAAAGGCAGAAATACAGATAAAGCAACAAACTTTTAAGAACGGACTCGAAGGTCAAATAATAGAGGTCCCTAAAATGACATCATCTCAAGCCTCATATCACAGTACCGAGATAAAATACTACAACTACAGACAACTAAAACACATCATACTTTGTTGTGGTGTGCAATCTGATTCCAATATTTATCACAGTAACAGTTGCGGTGTGCAACTCGATCCCAATATATATTAATATCTATTATAGCGTACAACACGTTCCCATTAACAATTCATCCCAATATTGTTACAACGCGCAACCCGTTCCCAGTATTAACTCATAAACATAAATAAATAAACACAACCAATAACAGAATTTCAACACAAAAAGAGAAATAAAGCGAACAAAACATGAAGAACTACCAGTACAAATGGAGAATACCCAATACCTCATAATCACAAACCTCGACAATTCATTAATACGAGAACAACTAAAAGACTCACAAAATTGGATATAACATGATAAAGTACAACGAGCGTAAATATAATAAAGGCAATTAAAGACATGAGACAAAGAAGATATACAATCAATACAGGTAGGAAAATAAAACAGGTAAGCAGATATTGAATGAGAAATGAATAAATCAAAACAAGTAACAGTTAACTGACAAATAAGTAGGCATGAATAATAAGTAAGATCATATAGAAATCAAAGCATATGATAAGAGATAACATGGAATAAGTGATAACATAAAAGTAAACTCACATGCATTAATCCGTGACAACGCATATACACTCGCCAACTCGCATATAGGTCGTTCCCCCACATAATTCACGTAATAAATAGACCAACAAGTCCTAATTTCCCTGAGTCAAAGTTAGACATGATACCTCTTTGCGCAACCAACTCAACAATCAAACATGGGCTTTCCTTTCGAAAAAGCCTCAAAACCAACAAAATCTAGCCAAATATCATTCAAACACTTTAAAATAAGCTTTAGAAACTACCCGGGAATACAAAAAGGTCCAATTTTGATCACTTTTGAAAAGGTCAACAAAAGCAAATCCCGAGCGCGCTGGTCAAAATCTCAGATTCAGACCAAAAGACGATTATCCATTTACCCCTGAGCTCGATTATGTGATTTATTTTGAGATCGCAACCTCATATAAAATTCCTAAATTATACCCAAAATCGCTAAGTTTTAGCATGAAATTCCTAGATTTGATATTAAAAACTCATGAAAAGTAATGAAAAATTGACTGAAAATTAATTGGAGTTGATTACCAATGAATTTGGAAATGAAAAGTTCTTCAAAAATTGCCACTAGATTGTTCGGGATTGAGAAATGGCGTAAAATGAGCTAAGTTTTGTTTTTCCCCTCTTTTACCCAGCATCAGGTACTGCATTTGTGAACACTCGTTCGCAAATGCGACGTCCGCAAATGTATAACACTGCTCGCAAAATATGATCAGTGCCTCAGGTCCCCAGAAGTCACAAAAGTGACAGAAGCCTCGCAAATGCGAGGAGTCCCCTCATCGCAAATGCATGCTAACTTTCGGATTTGTGAAGCTGTCAGCCCTCAATTCCTAATTGCAAAAGCGACTCCATGGTTGCAAATATGACCACCCACTGTCTGCAAATGCGATAATTTTCTTCGCAAAGGCGATATCTTGACCACAAAAACGAAGCTCGCAAATGCGAGCCAATCTCGCAAATGGGAGATCTGCAACTAAACACCAGTAATTGGAATGTACCAGCAATTCCAAACTCTTCTGAAATACTTCTAAAATTCATCAAAGCTCTCGGGTTCTAAATCGAACATGAGCACAAGTATAATAACATCATACAAACTTGGTCGCGACTTCAAATCATCAAAATAACATCAAATATTACAAGAACCGATCAGCAAAACTCAAGAATTTTCAGCTTAAAACTAATTTTCATAATTTTTCACATAACGCGCCGAAATGCGCTCGACTCACCTCGGACCCCGATCAAAAGTGTGTACAAGTCCAAAAATATCATATGAACCTATTATAATCGTCAAAACACTGATCCGAGGTCGTTTACCAAGAATATTGGCCGTGGTCAACCCAAAACCTCATTTTAAGCCAAAAAATACTTTTTCTTCAAATTTTTACAAAATTGTTTTTTGAAAAATGACAAGGACCACGCACACAAATCAAAAAATAATAAATAGAGATATGAGGTCTCGAAACACAGAAATTAAAGCTAGTAATCAAAATAACCTATCGAATAGTTACATTGTGGATGACATACTTCTAACAGGGATTAACATGCAAGAATTGAATGAGTTAAAACTTCTTTTAGCTACTAAATTCGAAATTAAGGATTTAGGGATTTTATCTTACTTCTGGGAATCGGGGTGTTCCAAATTTATACTGACTTCGGTCGCTATTTATTTCCGACCAGCCTAATTTTGACGAATTAAAGTCGGTCGAAAATTAATTAGTTTTTCTAGTTTCTGACCTATTTCGGTCGGTATTTCTGGATGAGTTTAAGTAGTTTTCTAGTAGTGCTAGGCATTCCATTAGTGGCTTCTTCATTAGTCTTGGTAGCTTCCTTGTCTCTTGGAAATCGAAGAAATGACCCTCTGTCTCTTTATCTTTAGCGGAGGCTGAGTATCGATCTGTGCATCACGTGGTTGCTGAGCTTACTTGGCTTGTCCAATTGCTTGACGATCTGTTTATTCCGCCTCAGTTGCCGATTTCTTTCCACTCTGACAGTCAGGAGGCCATCCATATCACTAAGAACCCTATTTTTCACGAACACACCAATCATGTGAAGCTTGATTGCCACTTCATGAGACAACAACTCTAGGTCGGGCTTATCTCTTTGTCCTTTGTTCCTTCTCACTCTCAGTTGGCGGACCTTTTACTAATCCTCTTTCTGGGCCTCTTCATTGGGATTTACTGGGCAAGTTGGGAAGGTCTTCTCCCCCTCCCAACTTGAGAAGGAGTGTTGGCAAAGCAGAATCTCTAGATCTTGATCACCAAAGCTCCAAAGTGTTAGATCTAAGTTGAGGCGGATAGGGTTAATTGTTTCTAACAACTTGAGATATAGAGTTGCATGTTTGAGTGTGTATCTAGCTCATCTAATTTGGCCCTCCACGTGTCATAATCATGTGCAACGCTTTTCATTGGATCTCTCATCTCACCTGTTGATTTAGCCCATTGGATGACAACCAGATATCACTCAGTTATGCTTGTACATAGAGACCTATTTATGTGTTTTCTTTTTTCTCTTTCTACATACGTGTACATAGTAGTTAGAAGTTAGTTAGTTAGTCGACGATACATGTGGGTATTATGTAGCTTATACAGTACACTTTCATTTCACATAAATGAAAATGCAATTTCAACATTTTACAGAAATTCTCTCTCGAATTTCAACACATATCAGGACATAAGGAAGTATTGTATGCCGTTCAAACAGAATAAATCTCTAAGGAGCATTGTTTCAAATTAGAAGAATGAAACGAATTTGTCATAAATACACAAAGTAAAATAAATTGCAGGATTGAATTGAGTGATGCCATTGAACGAATAATTGATTACATCCTTAAAGGTATCACAGGTTTCATATTCTGACACTTTTTCCACTAAACATTTTCTTTTTTGTTATAAATATTTACCACATTTATAGCTTTCCTTCTTTTAAACTTTAGTTTAATCTTTCTTTATTGACAGGCAAAAACAAACATATCATTCTTTTGTGCTTTAGTGCAAAGCCTTTTTGCTACTTTTACGTAATTAATCAGACGTTGAATTTCCCTAATTAAAGATATAGAATCAAGCTTTCGGACCAATATTTTATTAGTCATATTAAGTCCATTATAAGTTGAATCTTGTGCTGTCGCCTAAAAGGATGAGAAATTATAATAAAGTATATATTTTATGTAATAATTAGTGAATTCAGGATTTCTTGTAAAGAAATAAGAATCATATTCTAATGTCAAAGTTTTTTTCAAAATTAAGCACAGAATCATTTAAAGCCAATCACATCAAAACGTGACACGGAAAGAAGATAATAATGCTTTTAATAATTAGAGCTTATATTAAGTCAAAAGCACCTAGAAGGCTAGAATAGAGAGTCTGACCAAATAGAGAGAAATAAAGCATAAAAATAATGTGGAAAAGCTTAGAAACAAAGCATTTTAACACTTGGCATTGAGAGATATGCCTAAAGTTAGTGAAGGCCAATACTTAGTGGTATTAGGACAAACATATTCTTTCCAACTTTCCCAATTAATTTAACCTTTAAGATTTATTTTTTCAAGAGATTATTAATAAGAGATTTAAGTGGTTGGATTCTGATTCGAGGCAAAGTAGAGAGGAGTTTAAAAGTATTCAGATAAACATCTATAATAAGTGATAAAATAAATAATTAATATATAGCAAATTAAAAGACATTCCGTGTTTGGGATATATTTCCTTGCGGTAACACTTGTAGACCGAAGAAACACCACTAATCTTTGAATCATACGCTGACAAAAGCCAAAATTGGAATATTATAAAGTACTCCCTCAATTTCATATTAGATGAGGTACTTTTCTTTTTAATTTGTTCCAAACTAACGACACATTTTTAAATTTAGAAATAATTCAACTTTAAACTCCTCATTTGACCTATTTTACCTTTAATGGAAAGTTTTTATAACCATACAAAAGTCATGGCCCCACAAAGTTTTATCCCATAAACTTTTAAAACCAAAAATTTCAAAAAAAAAAATTCTTAAACTTCGTGCCGAATTAAACTATTTCATTTAATTTAAAACGGAAGGAGTAGCTACTAGCTAGAAAAGGTGGAGGTAGGGACAGCACGTACTGTAGTATCACTGTTGAAACAGAATATGATGAATAGTGTGAGAATTTAAGTGTCTAACTCAAAATTTTAGAAGAAAGATTGAACTGACTCAAGACATTATTAATATCTTCGAAAACTCGTACATAAAAATATTTTCTAACACCACTCGCACGTATGATGTAGGAAAACGATTAGGTTAAGGAGTGGATACAATTTAGGACCAAAAGAATGTGCGTGAGTTTATAGAAAAAGAAGCTTATTAGAGCCATAGAAATGAAGAGAAAAGTGATTTTGGAAACGGGGTCACTAAAATTTAATTTGATATTTATGACTTTAGGTTAATCCAACCTAAAAACGAACTAATTTTCGTAGAGACGCACGTAAGAGGGCTCACCGAACTCTATTAACGTCGGTAAAAATTCTGATTCTATATTTTACTTAAAACCCTTAAGATTAAAAGTCTCATTGGGCACTGGTTGAGCAATTTTTTCACGTGCCCTTGCCACCTTCAAATTTTAGTTTCGCCTCTAAATTCATAAGGTGAAGATTATATCCAAAATCATTTAATTAATGAGACAACAAGCAATTTTATGACATAATCGGTATCATTCTACGTGCATTTCTAGCATAATGTTGTAACGTACTTATAATTTAGCCACCAAATAGCTTTGTTTCATAATCAGTGACGGACCCACGTGGTGGTTTGAACCCCCTTCACCAAAAATTAATATTGTGTATATGTAAAAATTAGGATTAAAGCTGTGTAAATTTTGTATAAATATTTTATTTGAACACACTTGACAAGTACTATTTTACGACTAAAATTATATATATTTTTAAGATTGAACCCGCTTGCTGTAGGAAATGAAAATGAGTTTTGTAAATCCTTTTTCTCTGTATATTTCTTTGTACAGTGTATAATATTTATAAAGAATAATAGAATCTATCCTAAACAAACTTTGCCAAGTGGCACTGTTTTATTGCCTTATCTTTACAGCTATTGTAACCAATTTTGTTGTAACAGACTAAGGAATATATACAAAGAATGATTCCCTCTACTATGTAAAATATCTACAACAAATCTGGGCCAAACAAGTGACTGAACATGTAAGGCCAATTTGACGAATGAGCTCATTTGATGAAGGAGCTGAAGTCCAAAGCTGAAGTCCAAAACAGAAATGCTGAAGTCCAAAATAGAAATGCTGACTTTACATACTCCTTCATTAGACATGAATCATAGTGACCCTAGGCTTGTTCTTCTTCATCTTCTTTCTTCTTCTGCATGCTTAGATCGACAGAGGGTTTGTCATCTATAACACCAACACCCCCCTCCCTTCAAATTGGAGGGGTGTGAAAGAACACCCAACTTGTGCAAAAGTGTGTGATGAATCGACCCAGAGAGTGATTTGGTAAATAGATCTGCGAGCTGAGAGGATGATTGGACATGAGAGAGTGAAATTAGGCCGGCAAGGAACTGCTGTCGGACGAAATAGCAGTCTAGTTCAACATGTTTGGTTCTTTCGTGAAAAACAAGGTTTTGGATATATGAATAGCTGCTTGACTGTCAGAATGGAGAGGAACAGGAAGTGAAATTGGTATTGAAAGATCGTCAAAGAGCCGTATTAACCAAGTAATCTCTGCCACAACTCGTTGCATTGAGCGATATTCGGCTTCAGCAGAACTAAGGGAGATGGAGGTTTGCTTCTTCGATTTCCATGAAATTGGGGATGAACCAAGGGAAATGTAGAAACCACTCACAGATTTACGCGAGTTAGGGCAAGTGACCCAATCGGAATCACAAAACTCAAGGAGCTGGTAGGAAGGTGAAGAGGACATAAAAAGGCCAAGTCCAGGATCTTTCAACAAGTAGCGAAGAACACGAAGAGCAGCATTGAGATGAGGTTGACGGGGATCCTTCATGTACTGACTGAGGTGTTGTACAGTGTAGGATAAATCTGGCCTAGTATGCGTCAAATAATTTAATTTGCCCAACAAATAGTGATATAAAGTTGGATCAGGAATGGAGTCACTAGTTTGAGCAAGAAGACGAACAGATGGGTCTAGAGGGCAAGACACAGGCGACTTGTAGAGAGAATCAAATTCTTGCAATAAATCAAGGGTGAACTTCCGCTGAGACAAAATCAGACCATGAGGCTCTCGTAAAACTTCCATGCCCAAAAAATAATGTAAGTTTCCAAGATCCTTGATTTTGAACTCCTTATGTAAAAATTCTTTCAAGTCCGTCAATTCCTTCATATCACTCCCTGTCAGTAATATGTCATCTACATAAACTGCCACAATAGATATTAATGATTCTGTCCTTTTAAAGAACAAGGAGTAATCGTTTAATGAATGTGAATATCCTTTGAAGTTAAGAGCAGTTGTTAGTTTAGAGTACCATTGCCTAGAAGCTTGAAGAAGTCCATTTATGGACTTCTTCAACTTACAAACATGATTAGGAGAAGATGGTGTAAAACCAAATGGGAACTTCATATAAACCTCTTCATTTAGGTCACCATGTAAGAACGCATTGTTCACATCCAATTGATAAAGGCCCCAACTTTTCTTAACTGCAACTGCTAAAATACATCTGATGGTGGTCATTTTGACCACTGGGGAAAAAGTCTCATTGAGATCTATTCCTTCTCTTTGTATGTCAACTCTCACAACCAATCTGGCTTTTAGACTTTCTATACTCCCATCTGAGCGTTGTTTTACCTTATACACCCATTTTCAAGATAAAGCTTTTCTACCTGGGGGTAGTTCCATGACTTCCCAAGTTTTATTGAGCTCAAGAGCAGCAATTTCCTGTTCCATAGCTTGCTGCCACCTTGGGTGATGTGCAGCCTGTGAATAACTAATAGGTTCATGCATATTAGATAGAGCATTAAACATATGTTGATTAGAGTTGGATAGGTTACTAAAGGACAACGATGGAGGTGAGGCTGGGGTGAGGAAACATGTAGTACTTACATCTGATGGGTGAAGAGCATTACAAATGTAATCTTTGAGGTAAATAGGAGGATTGTGAGGTATGGTGGATTTTTTAATTAGAGTTTCTACCAAAGGTTGAGAAACAAGAGAAGGTGATGAAGGAAAAGGAATAGTGAAAGATGGGATGCCTGTTGATGATCTAACTAGTAATGGGCTAATAGGAAATAGAGATGTACCAGGTGTAGAAGTAGAAGAAACAATAGGGTTAGGAGAAGGAGTGAGAGCAAAATTATAATTAGTAGAAGAAACTAAAGGTGATGAGAAATCTGAGGTTAACTGAGAAGATGTACTTAAAGGGGTTGTAGGTAAATAAGAAGCTCCTATAGGAGCAGATTTAAAAGAAGCAAAAGGAAATAATTCCTCATGAAATATGACATCTCTTGACACAAAGACCTTTGAAGTTTTCAAATTGATCACTTTATAACCCTTTTTCCCATGTGGATACCCTAGAAGTACACAAGCAACAACTCTTGAGTCAAATTTGGATCTATGTCTTCAAAGAGTAGATGCAAAGCATAGGCAACCAAAGCATCTTAAATTGGAATAATTAGGCTTGGTTTGAAAAATGACTTCATAAGGAGTCTTGTACTTTAATACTCTAGAAAGATATTTGTTGATCAAATAAGTGGTTGTGAGCAAACAGTCCCCCCAAAATGATAGAGGCAAATGAGATTGAAATAAAAAAGCTCTAGATGTTTCTAGTAAATGCCTATGTTTTCTCTCCACAACACCATTCTGTTGTGGAGTGGAGACACAACTGGTTTGATGTAAAATTCCTTGAGAAAGAAATAAATATGTTTGAACAGTTCCAGAACCCAATTCAGAAGCATTATCAGATCTGATTATCTTAACTTTTGTATGAAATTGCCTTTCTAGCATTGCCAGATAAGATTTTAGCATACTGAAGGCATTTGACTTGTTACTTAGTAAGTAGGTCCAAGTCCCTCTACTGTAATCATCAACTATAGTGAGAAAATATTTATAACCATCATAGGTAGGATCCTTGTAAGGTCCCCAAGTATCCACATGAATTAGTTCAAAAGGCTTGCTGATTGATATAGAACTTGAAGAAAAAGGAAGCTTAGATTGTCTAGCCATAGGACAAATAAGGCAAGGAGTAGAATGAGTAAAACATGAAGGAATAGAAACATCAGAAATTTTCTTCATATTAATCAAAGGCATATGGCCTAATCTGTAATGCCATAGTTTTTCTTTTACATTTGAATCAGAAAAAGCAAAAACAAGAATTGAAAACTGGAACAGAAAGTAAACTTTGCCTAGATACAAAAACACTAGACTTAGGGAAATTTGTAGAAACTAGAGCTGGAAAGCTTGACTTGAGAATGAACACTCCTCTTGACTCCCTACCAATCTCCAGAGGGCTCTTCAGTGAAGGGCCCTGCAGTAGAAAACAAGAATCAGGAGTGAAGAGCACATATTGTTGAAGTTGCTTACACAACTTGTGCATAGACAACAAATTGAATCTAAAAGAAGGCACATATAGGACATTGTGCAAGATTATGTTTGGTAATAATGCAACAGAACCTGAATGAGTGACTTTTACTCTATGAGAATTAGGTAGATTGACCATGACAGGTTTAGGCAAGCCTTTATATTTAATGAAAAAATTTATGTTGAAAGTCATATGCTCAGTTGCTCCACTATCTAATATCCATAACTCACTATCAATTTGAATGAAACAAGCAAACGAATTGAAGAATTTAGTTATACCAGCACAACTGAGATTGGCAGAAACTTTAGAGGTTCATGCACCTTGCTGGCCCATGTTGACTTGTTGAAGGAGCTGCAGCAACTGTGTGACATGTTCCTGGGTAAGTGACTATGTTACTGTTGAATTAGTGTTTCCTTGTATCCCTTCTGCATTTGTGTTAAAGGCAGCATTTGCATGTACATTCCCTTGAAACTTCCTCTGCTTAGTGAATTAAAAATCTGTAGGAAACCAATGAATCCTATAGCATTTATCAATAGTATGCCTAGGTTTTTTACAATAAGTACAAATTCCAGCATTTTTTCTAGGATCAAAAACCCCTTTCTTCCCCTTATTTTCATTAAATCTTCTTGTATTTCCTTGTTGGTTTGCAACCAAAAAGGATCCTGACTCTCCTGGATAAGTAGGGGCAGCATGGATCTCCCTCTGTTTCTCATATTGTATCACTAGTGAATAAGCCTGCCCAATAGAGGGTAAGGGTGAAGAGAGCAAGATATTGCTCCTAACACCAATAAAAATATCATTCAACCCCATTAGAAACTGTAGCAACCTTTCATCTTGATGTGCCTTAGAACTTTTCACTTTAGCTCCACATTCACAATCATAAATGCATGTTGAAAAGGTGTTCAAGGCATCAAACTCATCCCACAAGCTTTTCATTTTAGTGAAATAGGTTGATACACTAGAGTTGCCTTGAACCACATCACTAAGTTCCTTTTGCAACTGAAATAGCTTAGCTCCATTTGTTTGTCCAAATCTGTCTTCCAATCACTCCATAGTTCTTTAGCACTTTGGGAGTAAAGAACACTTTCTCCTATTTCCTTAGATAGAGAGTTAAGTAACCATGACAATACCATGTCATTACATTTTGCCCAAGTCTTTTGGAGTCCAGAATCAGTTTGTGGAATACTAAGAGTTCCATCAATAAAACCTAACCTGTTTTTTGCAGATAAGGCAATTACTACAGGCCTTCTCCATCCATCATAGCTTCTTCCATAAAAAACTGTTGATACAAGATTCATCCCTGGATAATCCGAGGGATGTAGATAATAAGGATGCGATGAATCAACCACTCCATTTATGACTGTTGTTGCTGGTATAACAGGATCATCCGTGGCAGTAGCTGAGGTTAGAGGAACTGGAGTCTGTCCAGGAGTACTCATGGGTGAAGAAAATTAAAGAACAAAAAAAAAAAGAGAAGAGAAAATGATAGGATCGTGAATGAGCAACTCAAGCCTGCTCTGATACCATGTAGGAAATGAAAATGAGTTTTGTAAATTCTTTTTCTCTGTACAATTGTATACTATTTATAAAGAATAATAGAATCTATTCTAAACAAACTTTGCCAAGTGGCACTGTTCTATTGCCCTATCTTTACAGCTATTGTAACCAATTCTGTTGTAACAGACTAAAGAATATATACAAAGAATGATTCCCTCTACTATGTAAAATATCTACAGCAAATCTGGGCCAAACGAGTGACTGAACATGTAGGGCCAATTTGATGAATGAGCCTATTTGATGAAGGAGCTGAAGTCCAAAGCTGAAATCCAAAATAGAAATGCTGAAGTCCAAAGCAGAAATGCTGAAGTCCAAAATAGAAATGCTGACTTTACATACTCCTTCATTAGACATGAATCATAGTAACCCTAGGCTTGTTATTCTTAATCTTCTTTCTTCTTCTGCATGCTTAGATCGACAGAGGGTTTGTCACCTATAACACCAACACTTGCATAAAATTCTGGGTCCGCCACTGTTCATAACACCAACAAAAATAAAAATAAATCACATATGTCACTTTTTCATGGCGTCTTTTCTTGTTTACCCTTTCTACAGAACTTTTAACCTTAATCTTATTGCATGGCAAAGTCTGGTAAATCATTACTGTGTAAAAATGAAAAAGGATGAAACAACAGCAAACTAGATTGTGATTCTCATAAGAGAAAAGAAAAAAAAAAGCAAAGGAAGGGTTCTTTTTACAGAAAGCACGACACTGCAATCTCATCCACTATCTTTTCCTATTGAATGGAAATTTGCCACATAAAAGGTATCAAAGAACCTTGCACCCATATTGCTTTTTTCTTTAGACACTCTATAAAGGAGATACCAAATTAGCTACACTCCTCTCTTATCTATCAATCTATCAATCATAAAAATAAAAAAATAAAAAATAGAAAAATTATACTCCTCCGCTTCAATTTATGTGAACTCATTTGACTAGGTACGGAGTTTAAGAAAAGATAGAAGATTTTTGAATTTATAGTGTAAGATAAAACATATATATTTTGTGTTACTATAAATCATTGCATAAAGATAAATTATTTCTAAATAGGGAAATAAGTCATTCTTTTTGGCACGGAATAAAAAGGAATTTAAGTTACATACATCGTCACGTTAAAAAAGCCATCAAACTATCTTTACTTGTTGACTGTTGTAGCAAATATAATCTATTTTATTGATAAAATTACAAATCTTATATATATTTAAGGAGACTTATTTGTAGATATCTTTGAGTAACCTGATATAATATAAGAAATTCTTTATACTAAGAATATATATAACTTAAACTCAAAAAAGGTAGGAAAATGTATGAGATTGGTTCTAATTTTCTCGAGTCTAACTTTAGATTTTGTGTGTATTTTTCCTGGTAATGAGGCGATCTTTAATTTTTTGCATACATATCTTACTTTTTGCTTTGTATAGAAAAGAAAAAAGAAAAAGACCAAACTTCCAGCGGACAATGACATTTTGTAAATAAATAAATAAGACCCCAAAAGCAGAAATTAATTTGCAATAGATTTTCTTTTTACTTTGTCCTTTTTCTTCTTTTCCTTCTTATTTTTTCTTAATTTTTGTTGAGGGAAGGGAGCTGGCTTACTGTAACAGTTAGTTTGAAGATTGTGTGGCCCCATTAACGTATCTATTTGGTGGCCTACGTAGAAATATTTTGTTCTACAAAGTTAATGATTCATCATTGAGGTTTGAGAAGAACTTATCTGCATTCCATTTTTATACTGAATTATACTTCTAGTTTATAATTATAGAGTGATCAAAATAAGATGATAATATGCAGGGGTGGGTTTAGTGGGCCCTTCGCCGAAAAATTACACTGTATATATAAGGCGAAATCTGTGTTTTACCTCTATATATTGTTAGATTAGTTAGTGTTTGATGGGAGTATTTGAGAAGAGGTGTTTTGTCCCTCATTGGAAAAAGAAAGAAAGGAAGAGGTGTTTAAAAGCACTTCCTTGTCTTATATAGTTTGAATATTTTTTAGGGTGTTTTGGAGGGAAATTGAAATTTGGCTATATTATTAATAGTCAAGATTGGGCACTTGGGGCAATTGGGCGTTGGGCCAATTAAGTAGCCCGGAATTAATATTTTAGTGACTATTATTTAATTAATTAAAACATTTTTGCCGTTTAATTTCAGAAAACGTTTTTAGTTTTAAATTCAAAAGAAGGTGACTATTGGTTTTAAAAGGTGCCTATTATGAAGAGATGAGTCTGTTGGAATCAACAGACTCCTAGAGGTATTATAAATACCTATCTCTTCTTCAAAACGAAATCATCTGAAAATCCCATCTCTTTCTCTTCTGCTTATTTTCTACAACTCACAAATATTCTGTTAGTGTGGGAAATTCGAGTTAATTGCTGAAACTCGAATTTCGGAGGCTTTATAAAATCTTGGAGGAATTCTGCTATTATCCCTGCAGCAATTAGTGGGAAGCTTAAATTCCTTAAGGACAGTGAATACACTATCGAAGCCAGATTATTTCATCTTAATCTTTTATAATCTAACATATATATTATGTTTTGAATCTCTTGATAGAGCCTAAAAGTGTAGCTTATTGGTCAAGAGTGTTCAAAACCTTTGTAAGATCTCATAGGTTCTCAATTTTCACTAGCTACAATTTTCTTTAAGTTTTTTCGTTTTGAATCTTATTCGCGGAGATTCTGCCTTTGCCGCTGGTAATATGTGCTCCATTAGTTAACTGATACAATTAACACTGATAGCAGTTTATATGAAGACATATTTTATGTATTTGTTGCGTTAGTGAAAACATGTGATGTAAGAAAAATTTTCTACCAAAGGTGCTTTTTAATTCTAAAATACACAAATATGCACTTTCCTTTTTTCCAGGCTGGCTATCGAACAAATTTCCATGGCCGTCTTATATGAATATTCGGACAAAATCAAAGAGATTGTGCTTTCTGCTACAAATTACACGATCTTATATATGAGTTATTGCACACAAAGATGAACATTATATTGTTTATTTCGACTTAATTTCGTTTTGACACAAGAAAAATGACACTTCATCTTCTTCTTCTTTTTTTTGAACAAAACATTCTAATTTACTTTTGTTCAGGTAAATGTAAAATATATGTGAATTTAAGTTATATCCAGAGATATTTAAAGATTCTTTCACATAATAAGTATATTGCTTGTCATTTGATTATAGACTTACATGCAATTATTTTTTGAGCTGTTATTGCATTAAACTGAAACTCAATATATAATTAGCATTCACCAATTAGCAACAAGTGACATATAGATAAATAGAACTCAAACCTACAGCTTTTCTCCGTTGAAATTAATTGCTATATTAATATTGTATCGGCGTAGTAAAGAAAGAGAGTCTTGGAACAACAATAAAGTTACTTTGTGTGAGTTATATGATTCGGGTTCGAGGCGTATCAGCCATTGATGTTTGCGTTCCGATAGACTGTCTATATCACACCCGCATGGATTACAAACCTTATCCGAAATTTCATGTGAACAAAGAATATATACTTCATGCACCGAACTGCCATTTAATTTCTTTCAGTAGTAAAGAAAGAAAAAGTTGTTAGCATCTACTATTAAACTTTATCCCGTGCATATATAAAGAAGCACATACATTAAACAAAGAGGAAACTATAGAAAGAGACATCCATTATAATTCGGCAAATTCAATACATCACCCCTACATTTCCAAATTGACAACTCCCTCTCCTCTTTAGTACTTAAACTTCTATATCATGACACAAACATACTCTGCTTCTTCTCGTGTAATTTTCACTTTAAGGCTCCCTTCTCTTTTCTTCATTTGCATGTGATTTCTTTTCTTTCTCTTCTCTAGCTAAGCCATTTAATTCTCTTTTTTCATTCACTACCATTTTTCGTTTCCTTTTCTCTTGATCTGATCTCCTTTAATTTCATCTTCTTCCTCATTTCCATCAATCCTTGAACATTTCTTTTAAATTTTTAGAGTAATTAGCAATAATGTTGCCTCATGATCAAGAGAATAACATCAATGGTGGTTCGAGTAACGTTCGTACCCGAATAGAGAACATTTCACTTCAAATTGAACCAACGGGTAATGTTAGCCCTCGTGTAAATGATGAAGTCCTAGATCTTCAACAACTATCAAACCATGCTAAGTTATCAGTTCTTCGTGAATCATTACGCCCCGTGACACTTAAGGTGCTACCATTTAGTCCGTTGTTCTTACTAAATTTAACTTCTATAACAGAACTGATTATGACGTTGTTATTCTCGTTTTTGACCTAAAAGTTTAATGTCATGTATCATCGTTGCTATGGATTATAAATTTTGTAATTCATTAATAATTGTGATTTTAATATTTGCAGTTTGAAGATGTTTCATACACAATAAAGTTGGAAAACAACAAGGGAGATTGTTTTTCTTCAACTCAACAAAAACAAACTCGAATGTTACTCCAAGGTGTGACAGGAATAGTTAAACCTGGTGAACTTCTAGCCATGCTTGGTCCATCTGGAAGTGGCAAAACAACTCTTCTAACAGCTTTATCAGGAAGACTACCCGGGAAATTCTCCGGTACCATAACATACAATGGACAACAATTTTCGAGCTCAATGAAACGAAAAATTGGTTTCGTTACACAAGATGATGTGCTATATCCTCATTTAACTGTCCTAGAGACACTAACATATGCTGCTTTATTAAGGTTGCCTAATAAGCTAACAAATCAAGAGAAAATAGAGCAGGCAGAGTTGGTGATCATGGAATTAGGATTAACAAGGTGTAGAAATAGTATGATTGGTGGCCAATTATTTAGAGGAATTTCAGGGGGAGAAAGGAAGAGAGTTAGTATTGGACAAGAAATGTTAGTAAATCCAAGCTTATTGTTGCTTGATGAGCCTACTTCTGGGCTCGATTCGACCACGGCTCAACGTATCGTGGCAACGTTACGTTGGCTGGCTCGAGGTGGTCGGACCGTTATTACAACTATACATCAACCTTCGAGCAGGTTGTTCAGAATGTTTGACAAGATTATTGTGTTAACCGAAGGCTGTCCAATTTATAGTGGAAAGAACAGCAGTACTGTTATGGAGTATTTTACATCTATAGGTTATGCTCCTGGATTCAATTTCATGAACCCTGCTGATTTTCTGCTTGATCTTGCTAATGGTATGTGAATTTTCTTTTTGTTACTATACTTTTTTTAATTTTGAGTATTCCATTTGTTTATTAGTGTAGAAAGTACTACTTGAAGTGTATTCACCAAAATAGGTACAACTCATATAATTTCTCCATAATTTATTTGACCTACACTATAGTGGTGTGGACATCCAGAATACTCTATAATTTATTTTGTGTGAGCTTTCCCTAATGGAAGTAAATCAAGATCAAGTTCATATAGGGCTATCCTTGGGAGATATCCAATAAAATTGGAACGATACAGCGAAGATTAACTCATATATGGTTAAGTACCAGAACCAGATGTTTTAAACCAAGCCCAAAACTAGGTCATATAGTAAATCTAATGTAGAATCGTTTCCTACAGTTAAATTGCCACTTTTGTTTTCAGTGAGCTGTTGTCTACTCAAATATTATGTCACTACATACTTTTTATTTTATGTACATGTTTTTTTTCTTTTTCTTCTTCCTTATTATTTTTGTTTCTATTATTTCAGGTCAAAGAAACACATAAGAAAGAAAAAGAATATCTAAACTAAGAAAAAAATCGTACATTTTATTGAGATTTGACTTGACAAAAAATTGCAGCCAATTCTGAGCTTTCTTTTATATTTGTACACACTCAGTACATGTTTAATGGGCCATATCAGTAAATATTTTTGCCTAGGCAGGATTGTCTTTAATTTCTTCCAATCCTTTGTTTCTTAAATTTCAAGATTGTGATATCTTACATGGTTATATTAATTTAGCTAATTAATCATCCCAGTTAAAAGTGAAACAATTATTATCTAATTATATTATAATTTTATCCTTTAGCCCTTTAATTAAGGATGTCCTATCATTTTCTTTTTTACCTTTTCTCGGTCCCATTGTTCTTTGTCGTCAAATGAAAAAAAAATCTCCTTAAAAACAAGTTAAATATTCGCAAATTATTATAAGATAGCCAGTACGATAATTGTTTTTCATGTGCATATATATAATATAGTTAAGAGTACAAGATTGTCCTTTTATGACTTGTCAAATTTTGCACCTTGTATTATAATTTTAACTCAAAAAATCATGCAGGTATTACCCCTGATACAAGGTACGATAATGATCAGCATGAACTTTTGGTGAAACCAGATCAATCTGATAATCAAAATGCAAACAAGCAGTCGTTGATTACCTCTTATAGAAAGAATATTTATCCGTCTTTGAAAGAGGATTTGAACCAAAGTTCCAAGTACTCAATCCACACAGGAGGAGGACGATCATCACCATTTAGAAGTATGCGAAGAATTTTTACACTATCAGTATATATTTTTTTTGTAGAATAATAACGCGAATCATGTAATTTGTCAGGTCCTGAAGATCAATGGACGACAAGTTGGTGGTTGCAATTTAAGGTATTGCTTGGTAGAGGACTTAAAGAACGAAAACATGAGGCCTATTCAGGACTAAGAATTTTCCAAGTCATGTCTGTTTCATTTCTGTCTGGACTCCTCTGGTGGCATTGTGATACTAACCATATAATGGATCAGGTCATTTTTATAAAATTTCTCAATCTCTTCTATATATATCGGCAAGGAATTTTTTATTTTTTTGGCTATTGGACTACTCTTTTGACTGCTCATTCTAACAACAAGGTGGTGTCCAACAGGTGGGATTACTATTTTTCTTCTCAATATTCTGGGGATTCTTTCCTCTATTCAATGCCATATTTGCATTCCCACAAGAGAGGCCAATGCTTATAAGGGAGCGTTCATCTGGCATGTATCGCCTTTCGTCTTACTACTTTGCGCGAACTGTGGGTGATTTACCGATGGAGCTAGTACTTCCAACAATCTTTGTGACAGTAACATATTGGATGGGTGGCCTAAAACCTTCATTTCTCACTTTTCTGCTAACCCTTTTGATCATACTATTGAATGTACTAGTTTCTCAAGGACTTGGCCTAGCACTTGGTGCAATACTAATGGATGTGAAACAAGCCACAACATTATCTTCTGTCCTAATGCTTGTGTTTTTACTAGCCAGTGGATACTACATTCAACACATTCCTGTTTTCATTAATTGGTTGAAGTACATCTCATTCAGCCACTATTGTTACAAACTTCTACTTGGAGTTCAATATTCAAGAAATGAGCTTTATGAGTGTGGAATTGGCAAATATTGTGAAGTAATGGAATTTCCAGCTATTAAGGTTCTTGGCATTGATAATTTGGTGCTGGATGTGGTGGCTTTGGTTGTTATGTTGGTGGTATATAGGCTTTTGGCTTATGTTGCTTTGAGGTTATGGCATCAATAACTATATAGGAGGTGAGACTTTAGGACAAAATTTGTATTAATTTCTTCAAGTTAAATAAACTGATGATTGAGGTATTCATATATTAAGAACTAAGTAAACCTTGACAAGAAAATCTGTTATGAAATGTATATTGTACTATCTACTTATTGTTCTACCAACAATTATTTTTTAGTTGAATGGTCTTTCTTTCTATTACGCTTAATTGATTTAAAAGAATATCAATCAGTGTTATTATGCCTCTTATTTATGTGTGATAGAAAAAGAGAAGGCAACTGACAAAGTATATTATTCTTGAATGAAATGAGTAGAACTCAACTTTGATGTCTTCTTAGAAAGTTGAGAAAAGAAGAAATACAATAGTAGTATCAAATTTCTTTAGTACAATATTTCACATCAAAGCAAGGATTGCCACAATATTTTTATTAAAGTAGGTTTAATTAACTTTTTCATTGAACATTGAAGATCTTGGAAGATAAAGGTGATTGGAACAATATCTTCTTTTAGTTCCGAATTGTTTAGGTAGTGCAATAGAGTGCATTTTCGTACAATGTGTTATCTTCTGTAATTCATGTATAATATATGTATAACTATGTATAATTAATTTATAAAATATGTATACCGGCTAAAAATAATAAACATTAAATCTGATCGGCTATTTACGTAACAATCTCTTAAGTAAAGATCTCAGTTATAGGTGGCAAATAAGTCCATGGAAATAAACCCGGGCGATTTGCAATCATACCCTACATAGCAGCCACCTTTTAACCTATACCCTATTTTTAAAAATTATTGATTTGGTAGCCAGCTGACAAAAAATCCGCACTAATATGACCATTCTACTGCTGACATAACATATAAAAATCAGCACCTCCGTCTCTTCTTATATTTGAATCACGCAAAAAACACTCCGTCTCTTCTCATATTTGAATCACGCACAAAACACTTCACCGATCCTCCTCCATCACTCCGTCTCTTCTCAGATCTCCTCTCCCAAACAAAAATTCAAATTGTAAGTTTTCGAATATGACCGATGTTCATGATACCTGAGATTTTTTGCTAAAGTTTTGGTGAATTTTTTGCTTTATTTGCTAAACAATTTGTTTTTTTGGCTAAACTTCAGCACTAATAATATGCTTAAGTTATGTACTGTGTTCTATAGTTTTTTGATGAGTTTTTTCAAAAACTTTGCTGAAGTTTTTCCTCCTTCAGCACTGAATGTGCTGAAGTTTTTCCTCCTTGATACAATAGATTTGTCATGAAAAACATCAGCACAAGATGCTGAAGTTTTTTAGTTCATTTTCTAATACTTCAGCACAGAATGTGCTGAAGTTTTTCCTCCTTGATACAATAGATTTGTCATGAAAAACATCAACACAAGATGCTGAAGTTTTTTAGTTCATTTTCTAATACTTCAGCACTGAATGTGCTGAAGTTTTTCTCCTTGATACAATAGTTTTCTAATGAGCTTTATGAAAAACTTCAGCACAAGATGCTGAAGTTTTTTAGTTCATTTGTTAATACTTCAGCACTGAATGTGCTGAAGTTTTTCTCCTTGATACAATAGATTTTTCATGAAAAACCTCAACACAAATATGCTGAAGTTTTTTTTGTCTATTTTCTAATACTTCAGCACTGATTGTGCTGAAGTTTTTATGCTGGATACAATTGATTTGTCATGAAAAACCTCAGCACAAATGTGCTGAAGTGTTTTAGTTTATTTTCTAATACTTCATCACTGAATGTGCTGAAGTTTTTCTCCTGTGCTATGTAATTTTCTCGTGCATATTGAAGTTAAATATCTTTTGTGCTTAACTTTTGTCCTACATTAATCAGCTTTTTCATGAGCTTTGTTCTATTGTTCATTTTCTCAAACTTCAGCTTTTTTTCAATTTTAAATTCGTATGCTAATACTTGACACTAAACATGCTTCTCTAGGATGAGTTTAGTTTGTGTTGTACTTAATTTTAATGGGAGGTGGACTACTGACTTCAAATACTTGGATCATGATACAAAGCTTGTTCTTATTAATAAATAAGTACCATTCAATTCTTTCCTGAAAAAAATTAGTGAAGTTACAAATATTGATTCAAGCGGTTATTCCGTAAAGATATGGTTTGATATCAAACTAAATACAAGCAAAGGTATGCTTGTAACTTCAGATGAAGAACTCAGTACTTGTATACATTTGCTCACAACTGATTCAGTCTACAAGAATTTTTATTTTGTCGTCGAAAAAATACAACGTTCTGCAATATTCAGCCAATCTCTTGATAGTATAGCAGCTTCAGAACAATTTGGTGATTATCAACATGATCTAGGGCATCCAATAGTGGTAGTAGACAACGAGCAACAACTTTCTAACATTACATCTGCTTCAGAATATAGAATGCTACAACAATCACCCCCTCCTCCAATAAATTCATACCAGTTTGTGAATGAGCAAGAAGAAGAAGGGCAGCTAATAATGCAAATTGACAACCAACACACAATCCAACAAAATTTAAGCAACAACGAAGATGAAGAAAATATGGAATTAATAGCAGTAACATCAGATACAATTGATGAAATTGCTAAAACCTCTAAGAAATCAAGAAAAAGAGTGAGGGGAAAGCTGAAAGAATCTCCACCATGTAAAATACTTAGGCATGATGCACTGCCTGAGGAAGTAAGAGTAGGATCAATTTTTGAGAACAAGGAAAATATGACTAAATTTTTCTACAGCTTGGAGATAACCCAAAAGGTTGAATTCACAGCTGTTAGATCATGTTCAAAGAGATATGAGCTGAAATGCATTGAAGAGCAATGTGGTTGGACTGTGCGTGCTACCAGAATAAAAAATTCCACACTTTTCAAGGTGATAACATATCATAACAACCATGAATGCGCAGTTGATGCAAGAAAATCATATCAGAAGCATGCTACATCAAATTTTATAAGTGAATAAATTTTAGAACATGTTCGAGACAAAAAGATAGAGGTTACACCAGCCTTTGTAGAAAATGAAATGAAAAAGAAATTTGGAATTGATATTGGCTATCACAAGGCATGGCGTGCTATTCAAAAAGCTATTGCTTGCATAAGGGGAACACCGGAAGAGAACTACCAGATTCTTCCTTCATACCTACACATGATGGTGCATAGAAACCCAGGAACGTACACAAGCATAAAAAGAGATGATCAGAATCGGTAAGAAAAACAAATACTAACCATCAGCCTTAAGTTAAACTTCACACCTTATGATTTGTTTTTTTGTGTTTCACTGTACAAGTTTTGTTACATGTTCTTTGCTCCAGCAGCATCAATAGCTGGTTGGTCCTACTGTAGACCTGTTATTGCAGTAGATGCAACATTTTTAAAGTCAAAATATCGTGGCGTTCTATTTGTTGCTCTATCAAAGGATGCAAACAATCAAATATTTCCTCTATCTTTTGGTGTAGCAGAATAAGAAAATAATGAGGCATACATTTGGTTCTTCGGAGAAATGAGAAAAGAAATTCAAGTCCATCATGAACTGGTTTTCTTTTCAGATAGAAACCAGTCGATTGCAAATGGGATTAGAAAAGTTTATCCTGAAGCTCACCATGGAATCTGCCTCTATCACTTTGAGAAAAATTTAAAGCAAAGACATGCAAAAGCCATGGTAATAAAT
>MDKI01074499.1:0-20316 GCA_005239505.1 Nicotiana paniculata
TCCTCTCTTCTTCTTCCTCTTCTTCGATATTTCCTAATGATCCCATTATCGCGCGACAATGGCGTAATTCATCATAGTAACTATTAACTAGGATAGTCATCTTTGTTTATCCATTGAAGAGTCTATTAGCTAGTTTCCTGTCTAAACTTTCTTTGTGTTTTGATTTCCTACATGACGTTAAGATTCAAATTTCTCATTCTACTCACTCTTTCCCTTTTTATCTTGTTTACATGTATAATTTGGAGCAAATTTTTGAGTCTCAATGCGAGATTCGTTGTCGTCATGAAGTCACTACTGCTGCATTTCCTTTCTCGTTTCGCCTTTTAGCAGACTTGACCGTTTGGGGATGTAGAAAAACAGTGAAAATGCCAAAGTTAATTTTGGTTCCCTCTGGATAAAGGGGTTAATTTGACATTACTATTCTGCTCCCATTTCTTATTAACTCCAGTTTGGTTTCATGCTTAGATTCTTTGTTCATGATTTACTCTTGCATGTTATTTAGGTTAATGCTTTAGCTAAAGTTTTATATACCAATGGGTAGATTTGTAATAAGCTTTTTAAAAAAGCATTTATAAAAGGTAGTTGAGTTACTAGAACAGTAAGTTACTTAGATGAATGCAACTAAGTCAGAGTTTGGAAATGCCTTTTTTTTGATTTTTTTTTTACTTTGAGAACACGACTTTGCAGTTTTTATGATATGTTACGTTGAGATTTCAGTTAAGCAAGCTGATTTTGATTTTCTTGGTCCATTTCCTTGGGTTTAAAAAATGTATTCTTTAATCATCAAGCTCTTTTAAAGTTCAAAATTAGTTTTTTTTTTACTAAATCAATTTGGCCATTATCCTTTGATAAAAAAACGGTACTTCATACCTTTTAAAAAAAAATACTGAAACTCTTTCATTTTCAAATCTCAAGTTTTAAACAGTCATTCATTTAGCTCATAAATATTTACCTATAGATATGTTTAACACTTAGCCTTAATCAATTAAGTTAAGTCCGATTGGTAAACCATTTTAATGTGTATCTTAAGGAGTGCCTTACCCTTCTCTTTAAGATTAATTGATCCCTTACCTTAGAATCTCTAATGTTTTGTAGACCTTACAGAGTTAATAATTGATAATTTAGGTGCCCTAACTCACCCTTTAATATAATTAGGTGGTGACTCCTTAGTTAATAATTAATTCAATAATCACCAATTTGTTGTACTCTAATTTGATCTAGTTAATATGGGGTATAACAACTTGGCGACTCTGTTGGAAAAATTTAGGTTCTAACCATAACGGACTTAGTTAATCAAAATTAAGGCTAGTGTGTTTATCTATTTGGCTTTATAAATTGTTTTACATGTTATAAACTACTTTCTTCGTATGATTGTTTATGTGTTACCACCTTTATATAACTGTCATTCCGTTTCACTTCCTCCATTTTTAGAAAATTCACACAATTCACACACCAAGCGGTTACGTGGTTTGCAGCCGTGCACTACTTAAAAAATCTTTTTAAGTGAAAGTTTATGGGTAAGTCGATCAGCGGTGTAGTCGACAGTCACGAGCTTTCCACTCTCAAGTTTTCCACTTGAGAGCGGACCAATTTTGAAAAATCCACTCTTAGTCAACATAGGGTAGAGCTAGCCAAACCTTTTTGTAAAATTCATGCATCATTTAAGCCTAAGATACTTAATACTCTTGGTGTGTTTAGTCCATTAGCCAGCCTTACCAAATGTCCGAATGGGTTTACGACCCTAAGTGACACTTTTCATAACTTATATGCATATTTTGAAGGATAAATATGTCAATTATGTGGACCATTTTCTCTAAATTAATTAAATTTTAGGGAGAGGAATTATGACTAACCCTTTTATGACAGGTATGGAAATTTCAAGTTTGCAAGAAGTGGTTAACATATCAAATGGATTGAAGAAGCTTAGTTTACTTAGATTAAAAAGCATGTATATTGTATTTTCTTTCATGCCTCATGTAACTCTTTCATTCTTCGTGTGATGAAAAAAAAACTATCCTGTACTTTACTTTTTTTGGGAATAAAATCATTTAATTACGAGTGATGAAATGACACACGATGGCATAACTATCTTTCAAATTATCGTTATGTCTATCTTTAGCACAATAAGGTCCTTTGCATAATAGGATGTTATAATCTATGTGCAATAACATGCTATGTGCAACAATGTGCTTATTTTTATGCAAGATATATTGTTTCCACATACTAACTTGTTTTTTTTCTTTTTTTACAAATATTTTCAAAAAAAAAAGAAGAAGAAGGTTGACTTGTGCTAGAAGGGGAATTGGCAGAGCATCCATGTTTCACCCGGTGTCGAAGCAAGAGATCAGTCGCAGACTTACCACCAGTATCTCAGATGGCTGAAGGGAATTTTTCCAGTACAAATTTGGGTTTGGTAGATGTGGCTATTACATCTGTTCCAACTCTCGCACTGCCTACAACACATGACCCTCGCCCCTTAAGAGACCCAGAAACACATTTAGAGGTCATTGCTCGTTTGGAACAAAAAGTTGATGAACTAAGTTACATGGTACAACAAAACAGATTATTTTCTCAAACTCCACCTCACATGACTACTCCTCCTCATCGCATTCGCGAAAATATGCCTATACCACCCTCAAGTCAATCACTCAAAATGCCCCCCTTTCGTCCACAGTCGCTACTCCAAAGGTTCAATACACGCAATTGACACATGATGCTACTAATACGCAACAAGTTTCACCAATATATACTTATGCCACAGTCCCACCTATGACACAAACCCCAGGACCATGTCGTCTAAATGTGGATCATTATGTTGAAGCCGAAAAGGAAGCAAGAGTAGTTGATGATGAAATGATAATAGGAAGCTCAAGAGTCTGGAAGATGCTATGAGAGGTCTACGAGGGTTGGATACTAATCAAAGTGTGACGTATGAAGAGTTATGTGCATTTCCTGAAGTAGAGTTTCCACCTTGTTACAAGATTCCAAAGTTCGAGAAGTTTGACGGATCGGGGAATCCTTTCTTCCACTTGAAGCTCTATTGTGAAAAGTTAATTGGCGTGGAGCAGAATGAAGGGATAAGAATCAAATTATTCAACCAAAGTTTGAGTGGGAAATCTTTAGAGTGGTACTCTAAACAAGACCTTACAAATGGCGTACTTGGGATGATTTGACAAATGCTTTTGTCGATCATTAAAAGTTTCATGTTGAGATTGACGGAATTTCGATAACCGAATTGAAGAATAAATCAACTGAATCTTTTCGGGAGTATGCTATAAGGTGGAGGGAAGAAGCATCAAGGGTACACCCGCCAATGGAAGAGACGGAAATGATAACCTATTTCATCCGGGCGCAGGAACTATAATACTATGAGCGGATGGTGATAATGGGCGGAAAAACATTTGCAGAAGTAATCAAAGTCGGAGAAAGGTTTGTGTCTCTCCTCCATGAGTTTTTTGTGCATGAAGAATGCAGGGTTAATACCTTTTATGTCGGACATCGTCCAACCAATGGCATGCTTGTTCTCCCTCATCACCCTTAAGAGCTTTTCTTCCTACAATTCAGACAAATGAGAAGAAACAATCACAAGTAAAGTGTTAGAATTTCCCAAATATGCATAATGAAGATGAGATGGTAAGGGTTTAAGTTCCAATTGTAGGGCCTCCTCAACTGAGGGTTTAGGAGGTGGGCCGATTGGCCTATCTAGAGGCTCAAATTGGGTTCTTTCTCTTATGTATTCGCACGATGCATCCAGAATGTGCAACATCTCCTCAACCTCTTCTTCAAGTTCCAAGTGATTGAACAACGTCAATGCCTTTTCTAGTGCATCTTCTTTAAACACCCTTGGCTCTACGGCTAGGTCATTTATCTCCACCACCGAAATCATGGCCAGGTCCTCGTAATGACGACGCAACTGAATGGCTCGATATACATTGAAGACTGCTTCTTCATTGTCCACCCTCAGGATCATCTTACCTTCTCGGACTTTGATAATTGTATCTACAGTGGCCAAAAGAGGCCGTCCCAAGATGATAGGAACCAATTCATCAACCACATAATCTAGGATGATAAAATATGCAGGAAAAATAAACTTCCCAATCTGCAGCAAGACGTCCTCAATTACCCCATCAAGATAAACATAAGATCTATCAGCTAACTGTAGCATCATCGTGGTGGGTCTCGGAGCTCCTAAGACCAATTGTTTGAACTCTGACAACGACATCAGATTGATACTTGCACCCAAATCACACAAGGCTCTACCTACATCAAATTCACCAATCCTCACGGGGATGGTAAAACTACCCGGATCCTTAAGCTTTTGTGGAAGCTTATGTTGAATCCTGGAAGTGCACTCCTCAGTAAGTGCTACGGTCTCAAACTCAGTTAACCTTCTTTTATTTGCCAATATATCCTTAATATCTTTTGCATATTTTGGGACTTCATGGAGCATGTCCACCAAAGGGATATTCAAATGTATCTACTTCAACATATCTAGGAATTTGTGAAACATGTGGTCATCATTCTTGTTTCTCAATCTTTGAGGAAAGGCGGGTGGCACCCTCTCTGATTTTTGCTCAGGATATGTTTTGTTTCTCTCATCTACCTCTACAGGTTTTGGCACTCTTTCTTCTTCGAGCCCAGATTGCTCCTTTTTCTTCTTAGGCACTGATACCAACTCTCTCCCATTTCTCAACGTCACTGCATTGGCTTGAGGATTTTTCTCTATATTACTTGGAAGAGCTCCAGCAAGTCAATATTTCTGACTCTCTAGATTTCTGAACTCTGTGCGCAATTGTTGATTCTCACCCATAACTTTCTGATTGTCTATCAAGAGCTTTTTCATCATGTCAATCAAACTCTCTTATACTTGTTGTGGAGGTGGAGGTGGATGATTGTAATTCGCTTGAGGCCTGATATTCTGATCTTCACCCCAAGAGAAGTTAGGATGATTCCTCCAGTTCGGATTGTATGTGTTACGATATTGAGCATTTTGATTCATCGGCCCTCTAGCTTGTTTCCCCACGTAGTAGATGGATTCAAAGGCATATGTCACTTGTGTGACCTTCACCACATAACTCACAGCAAGTAGACATCTGTTGCACAAGTAGACATCTGTTGCACATGTTGCATCTGTTGTGCTTGGTGCATTGTCATTTTATTCATCGACATAGTCCTTGGAAACGTTCAGATTATTTTAAGTGTATGTAATTTTCAGGAAGTTTTGAATGTGCCTCTGTGGGTTTTCATGAGATAAGCCAACATATTGCCCCGGCAACGGCGCCAAAAACTTGTTGGTCTCCCAAGTACAAATAAGTATACGTGGTTGTCAAGTAATAAAGTGACTCGTGATATCAGGCTTCACAATCGCCTGACTCATATTAGCTAGATTGGGCCTTGCAGCTTCTATCAAAGGACGCTCTTCATTACCTGCCATCTCTATTGGTTGTGGTTGAACTAAGATGTCCAACTCTCTTTCAATTCTAGTTCTAGCTTCAACTTCCCTCCTCACTCTATGAAGTGTTCGTTCGTATTCAGGATCAAGAGGAAGGAGATTGTTTGCTCTTCTACTCATCCACATTCAAGAGAAGAGCATGCGTTATCACAAATAAAGCAAACTAAAAATTAAAACTTGAACAAATAACGAATAAAAGCTTAACTTAACTAAACAATCAATAACTAAGTCCCTAGCAACAACGCCAAAAACTTGTTGGTCTCCCAAGTACACGCAAGTATACGTGATCGTCAAGTAATAAAGTGATTCGAAAGTCGGATGTCAAACCCACAGAGACTTAGATTGATCGTTAACTAAGCAAACTAAAATTAATTAATTGTCCAAGATATTTAAGAGTGATATTTTTCTATTAATCTACTATTGCGGAAATTAAACTAATAACAACTAAATTATCACGAGTGCAATTTTGTATGACGAGATTTTACTTCAGAGGAGAGGAAAATTCCAGGGTTGTGGTTGGTTTATCAATCCTATTAAGTTCAATAATCACACTCGTTAATCTAGATTATCTATGGTTTCTAATTAACCGGATCGTTTATATGAATAACATGTTCCCACAATACTACTCGTCTTCCCATAACATATCAATCATATATTCATATGGTATTGAGTCTATCATGAACGAATATAATACGGTATTTAATTAAGCAAGAATGTTAGGTATATTCCTATCCTAACCGCGAAATCGTTCCCCGAGCCACGAGTTCAGAAACAAGCTTTCTCTAATTCTACTCTAATCTAAACATGGCTGTCTCAAGCATAGCATAGATAGTAGGATGAATTGGTAGCTACAACAATTCACGAATTAAAACTATAATTAAAGAAATAACCACAAGATGATAATCTGAATTAACAAAAATGTAATTAATAAACGTTAATAATCATGTCAACCACAACCCTAGAACTAGAGTGCTTAGCCACTCATTTTTGTAATGATAATTTTCCAAGTATTTTGCATAAACAAATTACAAAGGAAAGATAAAGGAATGAAGAACTTTATGATTTTCTCCTCCAAAAGTTGTCTAAGTGATGTTCTTGCCTCCGGTCGCCAAACTTCTCTAAAAATGGTATTTAATGACTATTTATATGTGTAAGGAAAAGACCTAAACGAAATAACTAAATCCAAAACCAAATAAAAAATAAAATAGGTTTAAAAAATCCGAAACATGCTCGTGACAGACTATGTCTCGCGACCTATATAGCACGCTCCACCTCGTCTTCGGCCTTGCGTCGCATGCTCTAACGCACAAAATGAGTCTCGCGCCGCCTGCTCCTCGCATCGCCAGCTTCTTAGCTTCAATTCAAATTTCACGTTGCTGCCTAACCTTTGCAATCTTTCTCATTCTGTTCACTTTTTCTTTCTTTTCATTTCTTTTGCCTTTGTCTTTCTTTTCATTTCTTTTTTATTTGTCATCTTTTATAATAATGTTTTAAAGCATAAATTACACATTTAATATTTACTTTGCTCCAATTTCATCTTTGATGTACCTACACATAAAATAAACTTAATTAAGCACAGATATAGTATAGTTTAACATTAAAGCACCTAAAATGTAAGGTAAATAATGGACTAAAAATATGGAATTATAGTCAAACATCAGATAGCCCACACATTGAGCTTGGGTTAGTTTCAGCATTTTCTAGATTGAAATGACACTAGATAACCATTCTAAAGGACTCCTATTTAGGAATTAGCCAATGTGTCCTGAATTTCAGTTTTTCACTCTAATTTTCGGAAAACAAATGTCCTGAATTATCTTAAAATTAAGATTTTTAGTTCAAAATTTTAGAAAAAAATAAATATGAACTAATCTCTAAATAGCAGGCCTAAAAATGATTGTTTGTGCACTTTCCCTATTTTCTAGTGTAGAGCAGCACGAACTAAAAATAAAAAGAAGAATTAACCTGAATAGTCACTTCAAAGAAACTTGCCTCATGCAAATGTTAACTTCTATATGTAAAACAGTTTTTTATACTAGTATTAGGTCAACGACATAAGAGATAACTACAAATAATTGTTCACACTAAAATAAGATTATTAATTTAGAAAATAAAGAAAATAATCTATTATAACATGCTGAAATATAATGATAGTGTAAATTTTCTTACACTATAACTTAAATCCTTCATAGTTCAACCAGTATTGAGACGACAATCATCCGTGGGCGGATGCACGCTTACAGAAGCGATGTCACGCGATACTGCTTCGTCGGAAAATTTTATTAAATATATGTATTAATACTGTACGGAAACAGATAAGTATGAAAAAAATGACACCACTTGATATAAATTGTATCATGATATGTTGTTTACGTGCTTGATTTTGCTCTAAGAGGTCAAAGGTTAAAACTTCAACTAGCACATTTTTTGTTTGCAAATATTTGAGAGAGCCCGTGTGGTTAAAAATTGTAATGAAATAAAATTGAACTTAGAACCTTTTCTAACTTAAAGACTTAACAAAACCAATATAATTAGGCTATTTCTTGTCTAAAAGTATGATAATCAAAGTCATATTCTAGTTCTTCTATAAATTTCGATTCCACTTACAAAAATTCATGTGTACGTCCTGCAATCATCTACCAATCATACTAATTAGACAAGTATATATATATAGCTGTATTTTCTTTCACCAAATACTTTAATTACAAATCCAAAATGATAGTACTGTAATGTTTGAAGGTAAACAACATGAGGAAGATACATTTGAATTACAAAAGGTAATTAATCAGATTCTCAAGGAACTAATAGGATGGAGAAAAGAGAGCTTCTTATAGTCGATTGAAATTAACATTCATTCTATGTTCCAAGGCCGGCTCAAGGGGATGCCAGTAAAATAATTGCTTTAGGTCCCCAAAATTGAAGGTCCCAACTTTTTATATTTTTTTATAATATATGCTATTATAAAATCATTACTAAGAAAAAGATTCTATATTTTTTTTCTTATTTATTTAAATAAATAATTTGAATTTCATAATAAACATGAAATACGTTAAAGGAGCAATTTGATGGCGATATCGATAACTAAAGAAATAAAGTTTCTTGCAGCATCTTTTAGAGTTGAATTGTTTCTTATAAATAATGGATCAAGACATTTTTCACTTCAAAATAGACTCGAAATATTTCAAAGGTGTAAAATTATTTTTACATTCAATTATTTTCTCGTTTTCTGTTGCAATTGCTTTCGAGAATGACTTCTCAATTTGTACTTGTGCGTCACATACATATATATATATATATATATATATATAAAATGTTATCTACGTCTGCAACATTTGATTATGCTGCAGTCGTCAGTGAGTCTGGTGGTAAGAGGGGCCACTACAGTTGCATGAGACGGAATTATGACTCATTGCTTCATTACTAATGTAGTGGCCATTTTTATGACGGGCTCTCCTAGCGGCTGTAGGCATCATCATCTCTTCGTCCTCGTACGTCTCCTGAAAACTTCCTATTAATGTAGAAGCGGCCGTATGCAAGAGCGATGAATTCTCCGCTACCATGGCCATGGCCATGGGCAATATCATCAAGAGCAGAACCAACAATATCCTTGATGAAAAGACATCTTGAATGTGTGCCTTTTATGTTCTTTTTATTTTATGTACATGGCGCCGAACTCTCTTATGTACATGCATAGGGTGAATGCCAAATGAGAGGGTTGTGGCTTGCTTAAAGTCAGTGTCTTGTTATTTTTTGGCTGAATACATACGGAGACACTTGAAGTAGGCACGATTATTCATTTAGACACCTAAACTCGAGGGTGTTCCTATTGAACACTTATACTAGCCGAAACTTATTCCAATTAAGCACTTCTTTGACAATCAGCTAAACTTACAAAGTTTGTGCAATGCACTCGCTGCTGACGTGGCGAATGACGAATAAAAAAAGACATATATTATTTTGAGTAAGAAAAAGGAAAAACTATGGTGTTCTTACTATTTTCATGTGTGTTCTTGTTCCAAGCACGATTTTTATCCAAGTTTTAAAGAGAAACTCCTCCAAATTTGTTATAATTTCAGCTAAAGATTCACCACGACGACCCAAAGACAACCCAAATATTAATTTCCCAAACTTTCATCAAATCAAGTAACCCATTTTAAACCTTCAAGCTTTTTAAAGACCCGTGTTTCGATTTGAAATGAAGAACCCGGGCTCATTTCAGTTTTAATCAATAGGGGGTGCTCCTGGATAAGAGTGTCGACTGGAGATGGGTGGGGTGAAGAGAAGGGTTCGGCCATGGGGGTTAGAGAGGAGGGTGGCAGAGGATTTGGTGGTGAGAAGGGGGGAGCTTAGCAGCGGCTGGTAGTGGAGAGAAAGAAGAAAAAGAAGAAGAAGGAGGAAATAAATCAATGGTGGAGGCACAACAATGGTGAAAGTGGAGGAAGCAATGGTGGAAATGGTAGTGGAGAGAAAGAAGAAGAAGAAGAAAGAAATAAAAAATAAAAATAAAAATCTGCTTTTTGGGGTTATCACGCGCCTATATTGGGTGAAACTCACTTTATGTGCCAACTCAGCAAGAAGTGCTTAATTAGAATAAGTTTCGGGCAGTATAAGTGTTCAATAGGAACACCCTTAAGTTGAGGTGTCTAAATGAATAATCGTGCCAATTTTAAGTGCCTCCGTATGTATTCAACCTTATTTTTTCTTCTATTGTGCAATATTACAACTCATGTTCAACTTTTTTTTCTTTTTTCACTTGTCTGGCTTACACGCGGAAGTCATTTACTCGTTTTCCAAACCCATGCTTTACCTGTTTTGCGGATGTTTCTTCAATATTTGGATTCCACTTGTCCTCTTGCATTCAAATTCCGCTACTAAAAATTCGGCCAAAATCGATCGCGGGCGGTCAATAAACCAACCGAGTTGGTCGATGTTTTTGGCGCCAAAATACGGAAAACTATTTTAGCATTCCGCAAAATTTATTTTTAAGAAATCGACCAAAATCGGCCGGTTTTTCATATAAAATAAATTAAAATTAATATTCAAAAACTCGACTGACTTCGATCGGCAATTTTATCGAAATCGGTCGGCTATTTTCGCGTGACAATACAATTAAAGAGTACAAATTAATTAAAAGAAACTCTAAACCAAAATGTACCAATAGTCTAGTGGTAGAATAGTACCTAGACAGCACGTTTTTCTATTACATAATTAAAAATACCGACCGACTTCGGTCGATTTTTTTGGCAGATATTTCTTTTTGGGTCGTTTGTGAAAAATAATTTACCAACCGAAACCGGTCAGAAATTGCGACCGACTTCGACCGCTTTTTTTACCGACCAACTTAATTTCGACAAATTAAAGTTGGTCGGAACTTGTCACGACCCCAAATCCTAACATGCCGTGATGGCGCCTATCGTGGAACTAGGCTAGCCAACCATCTCATTACTATGCATTTGTTCAATTATAAAAAGTTCACAATTTAATAATAAGCAGCAACCATTTGTTCAATTATAAAAGTTCACAATTTAATAACAAGCATCAACCTAGCATAGAATAATGTAATTAAGTCTTAGCGTCCCAATAGTAGTCTAACAACTCTAACCAAAACCTCTCAAGACTGGAGTCAATAGTCATGATCATCTAAGAATAAATAAATCTAACTCTGCCAAAACTATAATATATGTCTATGGATCAAACGCTAAAACTAAATAAGGAAGGTAAATGGAGAAGCTGTGGACGCTGGACAGCTACCTCGAAATCCCGTATCTGCTGCTAATGAACTGAGACAGCTACTGCTCCGGGCCGTCACCTGGATCTGTGCACAGAGACACAGGGAATAATGATGAGTACGCCAACTCAGTAGTAATGAAAATAAATTACAGTCTGAGAATTATAAAACACACAGTACAGATACACAATTTCACCAAAACAGTAAAATACCAAGTCACCATGTAGTATCCATCAAATAATAAGTTCGAAATCAGTTTCCAGAAATCCTTTGAAACAAGTGTAATATTAGTGTATCTCAGTAAAATTCTCAGTAAAACCCAGTTTGAAAACAAAGTAAATCATAGATCAAAAACTTAGTAAAAATTCTTCATAAAACTGCCCCTCGGGATAAAATCATTTATCGTAACCATTGCCCATCAAGCATCCTCACCATCACTCAATATCAGCCCATCAGGCATCCTCACAGTCACTCAGTAACAGCCCATAAGGCATCCTCACAGTCACTCAGTATCAGCCCATCAGGCATCCTCACAGTCACTCAGTAACAGCCCATCAGGCATCCTCACAGTCACTCAGTATCAGCCTATAGGGCATCCTCACAGTCACTCAGCATAAGTCCTGCGGGCATCACTCATTAGGTACCTGCGCTCACTGGGGGTGTGTACAGACTCCGGAGGGGCTCCTACACCCCACGCGCTATAACAAGCCACATCATGGCATAAATCACTCACAATATAGGCCCGCAGCCTCACTCATATCATAGCATCCTCACAATATAGGCCCGCAGCCTCACTCAGTCAGACACTCTCAATTTTCCCTTCAGACCATAAATATACCGGGTTCTTGACCCAAAATAGTGTTTCATTTTCAAGAAATAGTTTCAAAATACTCTGAGGGTCCAAAACAATTATCAAGAAAAGACTGAGTGAAAATCATAACATATCAAGTGAGGAAAACAGTGAAAACAGCCCCCAAGGGGTAAATAGATCGACACTAAGCCCCAAACATGGCTTACAGCCCAAATCATATCAAAATATACCAATACTATTAAGCATAGGCTTAAAAATCGGTTTAGCAACTCAATAGTCGCCTAAATAGGGAATATATTTCCAAAGTTTCAACCTTTGCATTCCAAAACCCGTGAAAGGGTGCATAGTCCGGTTTTTCATACCCTCAGGACAAGATTTAAAGACATTACTTACCTCAAAACTAGCCCGTAAACTATTCCGCAACACGCTTGCCTCTCGTATCAACTTCCGAAGGCTCCAAATCTATCAAGTTCAGATTTTTATCATCAATTCATGCTTAAGGAATAAATTCCAATCGAAAAAATATCAAATTTAGCTCAAAAACCCGACCCCCGGGACCGCGTCCCGAAACTCAGAAATTTTTATACAAAACTGTTCTTCATCATTCACGAGTCCGTACATATAAAGAACACTAAAATCGGAGTTCGTTTGACCCCTCAAATCAATCCCTAAAGGTCTCAAAATCTCAAGCCCTAAACCCACCTTATTCTACTGATTTTCATGAATTAATACTGAAATTATGTTGTATAATCACCCATAAACGAGTTTTAATGATCAAAACACTTACCTCCATGAAGAACACTGATTTCCCTCTTCAAAAATCGCCCCCAAAGCTCTCTGTCCGTACAAAAATAGTGTAAAAAGGGTTTAAGTTGCGGAGGGTTTAATTATATACTGCCCAGTGATTTCTTCACTGCGATCGCGGCAAAAGCCAGGCGATCGCGGTTCACAGCAGCTCAATCTCACGCGATCGCAACCAGATGCACGCGATCGCGAAGACCCTTTGACCTCACCCCCACGCGTCTGTCATGATCCTATGCGATCGCGACCTAGCCCACGCGATAGAACTTCACCTTCTTCCGAACCTACGCGATCGCACTCCGATACATGCGATCGCGATGCACAATTTTGCCTGGCCCTTAGAGTGTTCTACGCGATCGCAGCCTTTGCCATGCGATCGCGATGCACAATTCCCTGCTGCACAAAAACCAGAAAACCAGCTCTTTCTTTAAGTCTAAAAATGTTCGTTAACCACCCGAAATCAATCCCGAGCCCCTCGGGACCCCAACCAAACTTACCAACATATCCCATAACATCGTTCAAACGTAGTTGCACTCTCGAAACACCAAAACTAACATCAAAACACCAAAATTACATCGGATTCAAGCCTAAGAACTTTGAAATTTCTAAAATCCACCAATGATGCCGAAGCTATCCAAAACAACTCCGACTGACCTGAAATTTTGCAGACAAATCCAAAATGAAATTACGAACCTGGTCCAACTGTCGGAATTCCATTCCGTCCCTGATAGCCTATTTTCCACTACCGATCGGAAATCACCAAAAACTAACTTTCACCAATTCAAGCCTAATTCTACACCGGACATCACAAAATTATTCTGAACACACTCCTAAGTTTGAAATCACCTAACGAAGCTATCTGAGCCATAAAATTTGCATTCTGAGGTCGTTACCATTAAGTCAACTCTTAGTTGACTTTTTCCATTTTAAGGCTATTTTTAAAGGCTAAATGACTGAACTCTCACTACAACCATTCGATTTCAAGCCTATCGACTCTAACACATCAATAACAGAATAACCAACCTATGACAAGTCAATAACAACAATTATAATGCAGGTTATACGTAACGACGGACCGGGTCGTTACATTCTCCCCCTCTTAAACAAACGTGCGTCCTCGAACGGGTCTAGAGTTGTTCCAACACCACTAAAATTTGTTGTGTAACCTTCCATGCACATATTCGGAGGTGATTCCACGTCACCTTACCCCATATAGGTCTATTAGCACAACATAGTTGAAATTTCATTATCAAATTCTGACCCATAAACCTTTAAAATAAGTTTCCACTTCTGAAATAATTTACAAGTTCAAATTTCCACGACTATAAGCTGAAATAGTCTGAACACGCTGTATCAAACCGTATTCGTAACCCAAGATGAAATCACCTAATATTCCGCGTGGCTCAACCACTCATAACGATAACTCCTAACCCCAATAGTTGTTCAAACAACTCAATACCGGTACATACCCTCTTATCAAACCATGCCTCGCTCTAACACTTCCACATACTGCCGATGATGAAATATACATGTATAAACGAGCAACCATTCGTCCGATCAGTACCAATTTCATCCAGATCCATAACTTGTGCACTCAATAACCACATACCAAGAACTCAATTCATTAAATAAAGAAGACCCACATGAGAGGACTATCCTGCCACTAACACTTAACATTACCACATCATGCTAAAAGCCTGATACACATCGTGAAACCATATCACCCAAATCCGACACCAAGGATCATACCTATACATAACTGAGCTGCAAAGAGTGATCCCATCCAACCGCTGGACCACATGACACACTCCAAGCCACCTTGCTCAAAATCAATAACCATGCGAAATTTGACATAAATTACTCGAAGTGCATTGCCATAACCACGGGGAAATCAGACGATACCATGCCACCCGAACCAGAAAGAACATAACCAACACGTCTCAATCCTGCAACAGCTACTTACTTGCCTTACTAAAATATCGCTATAAAGCCCCGATAGAACTACACCCTATGCACATATATAACCAACGATCACAACTCCTCGAACACCGAGAGGTAAATCATAGATCACTCCAAGACACGAATAAGCTCAATGACAATCGAATGGTACATCCCTTAACAATAGAATTTCGGAGTCAAAATATTCGACTCGGTGCAGAACACACACCCATACTGGCCTACCAATAACTCTAAGTACTATTTCTCCCCGAAAGTTCATAATGGCCGAGTCATGGCATATACTAACACCTGACTAGCTTTGCTCGCATCTTCGTAGTTCACAACTACAAAAATAATCAGTTCATGAAAACTCCCAGTCTCAAAATCCATGAAGCGCACCAATTACCATATCTGATCCCAATTCTACCACTCAAATATATAACACGTCCCTAATACTTTATCATTCCATGAGGGGTACTCCTATAATTATTCTGTGCCACCAAACAACCTTGAATATCAGCAGTCGATCCGACAAAAGAGTGTCGTACACCAATGAAGCACCCGTATTCAACACATTGCCCTAAACACATTGCCCTCTCTGAATGTATACACTCATCCAACCACCCAATAGTGGTATCCTTTACCTAATTATCTGAAGTTGCCAGTTCTGACCTTCCTTCCAGAACTGAACTGGGACCTCACATATTCCACTCTCCACTATACACAAGATACCTCATACGACATGCAATCCTATGATAAATATGAGAACTTCATGCTCCCTTCCTAGCCCACCAACAACTACGTACTCGACTAGCCCAGAACTTTCCATTTGATCCCATCTAGAAGCAAAATCACTATACATCACATGGCCCTCACGCCAGTAGAAATATACATCTCCAACCGTGGTAGAAACCATCAAGAACTCTCTAGATCACATTTGTACAGCACCAAACTGTCAGGACTGAATCTTCCTAACTCAACCAAGCTACACATGCCTCCAAATCCCAAGAGAATTACTAATAAACACCTGTAACAACTCATTACCTTATAAACACCCAAAGAACTAACCATATCCCTTATCATGCCGATACGACCTACTACCAAGTTGTCCTATTAATCCAAGTTCCTTCTGACTACTTTCGAATTGATACCTCTTCTTTCCATAATACCACAATTCTCAATCCCGACTCACCGCACGAAACCCGAGCATAAAAATGTACCGTTTAAGGCTCATAAGCCGCTGAATACTCCATCAATTATCCCCAAATGCACCACATTAAACATACTTACCTTGAAGAGACTTCCTGCGAATTTAAAGTCATTACCTTCACTTTCCTGATACTGATGGATAGAATCCATGATAATGCAAATACACCACAAGCCTTGACACCTTGAAGATCCTCGATCGCTACATATAACCTTGATTCCGTCTGAACCAATCTCGAACGTCATTTACTCTACGCAATTTCAATACACTAACCAAGTAAACAGAACGACCTGACCCCGCTTGTAATCCACATACTAGGAAATTAATCCACACCTTTGAAGCAACAATCACACTCATACATTGCACACTTTACACTTACCAGTACAAATCCATCATACAATGAATTCCACTATCCGTAAAGTATATTACAACTTGTATCGAAGAAATTTCCATCACCCGAGTCATTCCCAGACTCCACCTCTGTACGTCATAACTGATTCACCAACATACCTCGAACCGAAACCAATACAACACATAATCGTGTAATCAACTTATTGTTAGCAGACTCCCCCACTTGGCTCAAAGCCTAAGATCAAGACAAACAATAACTCATGATGCCCACACATTATCACTTCCACAATACTGTGGTGGGATTCAACTAAATCCTTCATATGCTCATATGACCCAGACCATTTAACCCTCAACTCGTATGCAATTCTCGCATTCACCATTGTAATGATCATGCCAACTCCCACAAGCGAGCTAAACTCATATTACAACATACATCATCTACTGATAGAAAAGAACTTCCTACAGATAAACATAAGGGTCACACACCTCAAGACAACCCGCAGGAGATACCCCTACCTGCTTAACCTCAAAATGATGTCTCCCCATTCACTTCCAAAAATCATAGCTATCACGCAATCATTATACCTTCCTACATTAAAACACAACCATTGCCTGCCCCCGAGACATCCTATTTAGCGGTATAAGAACCTGAAGCTGATGGCAATACTAATACTGGGGCTGTGGTCAAGGAATTCTTGAGCTTATGAAAGCTCTACACACACTCGTCTGACCACATGAATACCCTCACTGGACACCACGTGCCCCAAGAATGCTATTGAACTGAGCCAAAAATTCACACTTGGAGAACTTCGCACAAAGCTTCTCCTCCCTATATCCTTGTAATACCATCATCAAATGCCAAGTATGCTATTGCTACGAGAGTACGGCAGGATGCCATCAATAAATACATTAACAAATGAGTGTTAATACGGCGTGAATATACCATTAATCAAATACATAGACGCTGCTGGGACATTGGTCAGCTCAAAAGACATCGCAAGAACTCAGAACATAATAGGAAAACCCACTTCACTCCACAACTAAACTACATGAGAGGTCCTTAAATACCCATAACTCGAAGCCATATTCTAACTCAATACAGAAGTCTAATAATCAATGGTTCTTGCCACATCTCCCGCCAATTCATTTTGGTCACAATCAAACAACCTGAATACATCTAACTATCCGATCACACTCACCATGTAGTCAACTAGTCACAAAGTTCCACCAATAAGGACGCAAACGGACATATAAGTCCCCCAACACATGTGCTCACACAAATGAAATCTCAGCACTCAAGCCACAGTCAAAAATCCGGCATCAAGTCCTTCCGACTGGCCCATTATCAACAGGCTAAAAATCACATCTCACCCATGGAAGTCACAAGCCGCCGACGTACAACTGATACCAAGCGCTCGCGTGCGCATTCAAATACATGAAAGGAATTTAAGGAGTTACGCTTTTGGCTGAATAAATGGATTTGCACGGCAAGAATTCAAGAATGTGAAATGTTTCCTAAGGGTTCTGCAGCCACTCAAAGATAAGTACATACGTTTCCGTACCGATCCGCAAGACTCTATTAAACCTGCTCATGACCGTTGAGTCCTATGTAACCTAGAGCTCTGATACCAACTTGTCACGACCCCAAATCCTAACAGGCCGTGATGGCGCCTATTGTGGAACTAGGCTAGCCAACAATCTCATTACTACGCATTTGTTCAATTATAAAACCAAAACCTCCCAAGACTGGAGTCAATAGTCATGAGCATCTAAGAATAAATAAATCTAACTCTGCTAAAACTATAATATATGTCTATAGATCAAACACTAAAACTAAATAAGGAAGGGAAATGGAGAAGCTGTGGACGTTGGACAGCTACCTCGAAATCCCGTAGCTGCTGCTAACAAACTGAGACAACTACTGCTCCGGGCCGTCACCTGGATCTGTGCACAGAGGCATATGGATTAATGATGAGTACGCCAACTCAGTAGTAATGAAAATAAATCACAGTCTGAGAATTATAAAACACACAGTACAGATACACAATTTCACGAAATCAGTAAAATACCAAGTCACCATGTAGTATCCATCAAATAATAAGTTCGAAATCAGTTTCCAGAAATCCTTTGAAACAAGTGTAATATCAGTGTATCTCAGTAAAATTCTCAGTAAAAGCCAGTTTAAAAATGAAGTAAATCCTAGTTCAAAAACTTAGTAAAAACTCTTCATAAAACTGCCCCTCGGGCTAAAATCATTTATCGTAACTATTGCCCATCAGGCATCCTCACCATCACTCAATATCAGCCCATCATGCATCCTCACAGTCACTTAGTATCAGCCCATCAGGCATCCTCACAGTCACTCAGTATCAGCCTATAAGGCATCTTCACAGTCACTCAGCATAATCCACGCGGGCATCACTCATTAGGTACTTGCGCTCACTAGGGGTGTGTATAGACTCCGGAGAGGCTCCTACAGCCCAAGCGCTATAACAAGCCGCATCATGGCATAAAGCACTCAAAATATAGGCCCGCAGTCTCACTCATATTATAGCATCCTCACAATATAAGCCCGCAACCTCACTCAGTACGACACTCTCAATTTGCCCTTCAGACCATAAATATACCGGGTTCTTTACCCAAAAACAGTGTTTCATTTTCAAGAAATAGTTTCAAAATATTCTGAGGGTCCAAAACAATTATCAAGAAAAGACTGAGTGAAAATCATAACATATCAAGTGAGGAAAACAGTGAAAACAGCCCCCAAGGTGTAAACAGATCGGCACTAGGCCCCAAACATTGCTTACAACCCAAATCATATCAAAATATATCAATACTATTAAGCATAGGCTTTAAAATCGGTTTCGCAACTCAATAGTCGCCTAAATAGGGAATATATTTCCAAAGTTTCAACCTTTGCATTCCAAAACCCGTGAAAGGGTGCATAGTCCGGGGTTTCATACCCTCAGGACAGGATTTAAAGACATTACTTACCTCAAAACTAGCCCGAAAACTAGTTCGCAACACGCTTGCCTCTCGTATCAACTTCCCAAGGCTCCGTCCCGGAACTCAGAAATTTTTATACAAAACTGTTCTTCATCATTGACGAATCTGTACATATAAAGAACACTAAAATCGGAGTTCGTTTGACCCCTCAAACCAATCCCTAAAGGTCTCAAAATCTCAAGCCCTAAGCCCACCTTATTCTACTGATTTTCATGAATTAATACTGAGATTATGTTCTATAATCACCCATAAACGAGTTTTAATGATTAAAACACTTACCTACATGAAGAACACTGATTTTCCTCTTCAAAAATTGCCTCCAAAGCTCTCTGTCCGTACAACAATAGTGTAAAAAGGGTTTAAGTCGCGGAGGGTTTAATTATATACTGCCCAGTGATTTTTCACTGCGATCGCGGCAAAAGCCAGGCGATAGCGGCTCACAGCAGCTCAACCTCACGCGATCGCAACCAGATGCACGCGATCGCGAAGACCCTTTGACTTCACCCCCACGTGCCTTTCATGACCCTACGCGATTGCGACCTAGCCTACGCGATCGCACTTCACCTTCTTCCAAACCTACGCGGCCGCACTCCGATACACGCGATCGCGATTGTCACACCTCCTTTTTCACCATAGGGTGGGGATAATGGAGTTTTTCCAATTTAAGTGACATAATCGAATTTGAGATTATTTATTTAATTTCAGAGTCGCCACCCGGATTTTTTTTTTACGGTGTTCCGGGACACCATTTATTTATTAGAAATCCCAAAACCGAGGAATTTTGACTCTGTTTAAATTGTCTGCGAATCAAAAATCCGGGTAAGGAATTCTGTTAACCCGGGAGAAAGTGTTAAGCACCCCCGAATTCCGTGGTTCTAGCACGGTCGCTTAATGATTAAACTTGGCCTAAATTTTTTAATTATTAATTTTAGCACCTATGCGCGTTTCACCTTTTACTTCTTTTAATTGCTTGATTATTCGTAATTATGAAATTATCTTGAAACGAGTCACGCGTACGTGTA
>ML359472.1:0-17162 GCA_005239505.1 Nicotiana paniculata
ATTGAAATAAGGAGAAAGGTGCACTGTTTTGAAAAAGTAAGAGTCACTTGAAAAAAAAGAAAATAAAATAAAATAAATAAATAAATAGTTGTATTGTTGTGAAAGAAAAATATATGTGGTGACTCTTAATGTAATTGTGCTTAAAGAAGTATGGGGTAATAACGTTGAGGTGAAGGTGGAGTTTGGCTTAATATAAGTTTGAGGTTGAATACGAAAGTATATGTATTAAAGTGCTTAGGGAGGTGTAGTCACTCTTATATCCAAATGTATCCTACCCGTCCCGCAACCTATTACAACCAAATAAAGTCCTACTTGATCCTAAACTGAATGAGCTCGATTAGTAGAGTAGTACACTACGGGCAAGCTTATGGTGCATCTTTTGTAGTATATGAATATTATTTCTGAGAGTGAGTGAATTCTTTCTATATTGAGTTCCTAATTGTTCTTAAATTTTATTGTGTGTGGAACTAGCTCTTTGATTTGGTGAGGGCACATGACTCATGAAGGAAAGGTAATGTTGTTGACCTTTAAGTTAGAGTAGTGAGTGGGCTGTGAATAAAGCATGGTATATGTGAGTCGACTATTGAGGCGAGAATGTCACACCTCTGTGCCTAAACTGTTTTAAAAATTCTTGGTATAACGCGTTAAGGAATGTGCTTAATAAGTTGTATTCATGAGTGTAATTTGATTGCTCGAGGAAGAGCAAATGTTTAAGTGTGGGGTGTTGATGCGTGGCTAGAATTCATGGTTTAACACGTTATATGCCTTACATTTTATGTGCGTTAATGATAAAAAAAAATACACTCTTATGTGTATAATGGAGTCTATTTCATGTGTAGGTGAATTGGAGATGGAAGCCGAGCTAAATGGATGAAAAAACGTCGAAAATACGCTCAAGAGACGAAGAGGAGTGCATCGGGCTATAGCCGGGTGGTTGAGCCTTAAGGCCAGTCCTAACCTGGCGTTATCCAGGCGCCAGATCCCAAACGCCAGGCCTGGCCAGGCGTTATCCAGGCGTTTGGCCTGAAACGCCTGGCCCCTGATCCGATCAAATCCGAGTTTTGAAGAGTTTTAAGTGTTTCCTGGTTGGAATAGAAGTCTCCTACACATTTAGGGTGTATCCCAAACATATAAATAGACCAAAAACACAACTTGAAGGGAGGAAGCCATTAAAGTGAAGAAAAACCTGTGGATTACTACTCAGCAAAGCAGAAACACTGATTTTTATCTCCTTATTTCATTACTCTGTAATTCNTAGCTGTGTCTATTTAGTATGTATCTACTTGAGAGAGCGTTCATATTTAGGTAGTTGTTTGAACAACACCACTCCCAGAGTATAGACGAAAGTCATAGTCGAGGGTTTAGAAGTTGGATTAGAAATACCGATACTTCGGGTGCAATCTAAAGTGAGCTGTAATGCAATCTAGATAGCGTAACTTGAGAGAGTGCGTTTAGTAAATTATCATAATTACTTGAGAGAGATTTATGGTAGATAGAGTGTTCGTGATTGATAGAGATAATTAATCAAGTTATATGAAATATTCGAGAAGTAAGTTCACCAACGGTGGAAACCATAACCTTTATCATAATTGTTTACAACACATTGTTAGTAATTGTTAGTTATTATTATCGTCAGTAGAATTAGTAAAACATCACCAATTTATATTCAAAAAGTCTTGAGAGAATTGATTGAGTAAAAGTTGCGTATTCTAACGACTTGATTGATACTTTAATTCCCTTTGGGATAGACTCTGGGCATAATACCCCGGATTACATTTGCAACGCCCGTTTAGTCTTTTATTAGACATAGTTGAGCGTGATCAAGACACCAAAAGCATTACTGGACATTACATTTTTGTTGGAGTCTACGTCAAAGCGAAACCAGGTTGCAAGGAATGAGAGGGACAGAAAATTCAACAGGTATCTTTATAGTTCCTTTAATGTGATAATGAGTAGGCTAGAGCATGCTAGGGGTGTCGGGTGAGGAGCGTATGCATCTGCACAATGATCTCTCTAGTTCTTCTAAGGAGATATTGCGAATTGCACCAGGCAATCCCATTCACCCATATGAGGACAAGAAAACTCACAAAGGATCCGTTGATGAGGTTGAGATTGGTGATGAAGTCACAGAGCCCATTGCTTGGTGCCCCTAGGAGCGGATGATGATGATGATCCTGGAGCTGCGGCTGGTGGACATTTTGAGGAGGAGGAATCCTACTAGCAGGTAATTATTTCTTTTTTTCCACCTTACTTTGTTTGAATTTGTTTATGGATCGGGGACTATGCATTATCTAAGCGTGGGATGGTGGAAATACTTCCTAACTTGTAATTATATAATTTTATTTTTAATTTTTGTTAGCTTAGTCTTGAACTCATATAATCTAATTAGTTAGTAGTAGTTGAAAAATAAAATCAGAAAAAACTTGGACTTTTCCCCACGATGGATTAGTTGGACAATTTTCTTGAGGGTTTAAAGTCCGATTATAAATACCAGAAAGATTTTCTTTTATTTTTGTTAGGATAGTTAGGTAGTATCCCTTGGATTTTCTTTGGACGCCGGTTCTTTTTCAAGGGTGTAGCTCGAAGTGGGTGTTTTTATTTTTATTTTTATCTTTTTAGGAGTAGGATAGGAAGAAAACTAAGGTGCTCTGAGATACATGTTGAAATGTTTGGTACTGGCACATTAATCCATGGCATGTGCTTTGTCTTCATGAATATTTAATTTGAATTGTAATGCCTAAATAAAATAAGTAGCCTGCTCTGTGACGCCTTTTTCTCATTTGTTTGACTTGTATCTCACCTAGTGCAGTATTGCTTAAATTTTTTCATCTATCTGTGCTTCTTGACTTGAGAGTTGAACATAACCGTCTTGATTGAGTCATGTGCAATTTGTGTGTAAGCATTCATGGTATTCTGTGCTATCCTGTGTAGGCTAGAACTTGAAACATGTGTTAATCGAAGCGAAATCATTAAGTTGTGCTAGTCTAAGAGATGACATAGGCTTTTCTTACTTGATCATAGCGGTGCTTGTCACTCACAGATAAAAGTTTTTCGTTGCTAGCCCCTTTGAGTCTATAGACCTTTTCTTTGGTGGTCACATTACAAGTTTTATCCCTATTTTGTTGTTAATATGAACCTTTACCTCCGAAGGTACTTAGGCGCTAAAAGAAGTAAGGCGAGAGATTTGGAAAGTAGCTTTCGAGTGGAACCATGGAAAGACCCATAAGGTGCACTAAAATCGTGAAACAAACCACTAGCCGATGAGCCTTAATGTATGGAGTGTGCGTAAAAAAAAAACAAAAAAAAAAAAAACAAAGAGAGAGAGAGAGAGACAAACAATGTTGATATCAGAAATTAGAAAAAAGAAAAAAGAAAAAAGAAAAAAAAAAAAAACACACACACACTTCCTAATCTTAATAATGCGTTCTAGTGAAGATATAGAGTGCTTAATTGAATTTGATAGTTGTAGATCTATTCAAGTTTTATGAGTACTTTGTGAGTGTTTTCAAACAGTACTTTTTTTGTTTGTGAAAAGTTTTACCAAAATAAATATTTCTGGAATATAAGGTGCATGTAATTAAGATTTCGTGGGAATTTAGGATTTTTTATGACAAATTGTAGAAGAAGATAGTCAATAATCTGGAAGGCTTATCAGGTTAAATACCTTTCAAAAATTTCTTCAAACAATATCTAAAATGGAAGACCACAAAGCACAATAATCTCGAAATTAATGAGGATACCTAAAACCTACGTGACCTTCCTTTCCTCTCACGCGCGCACACAAACTACTATACTTATATTTAGGGGTATACAGAAAAATCGATAAACTGTACCAAATCAATAATTCAAGTTAAATCGGAAAAAAATAATTCGATTATGGTTTGGTTTGGTTTGTATTAGACAAAAATCCCGATCATAATTGTTTTGATTTGGTTTTAACTAAAAAAGTCAAACCAAAACCAAATCAACCTGATAATAAATTTATACAATTTTTTAAAAATATTTATACAAATAAATATTTATTGTAATGTAATTTATAAATATTTCTTAAATTTTTTCATAATTTTATCTTTTAATGTAATATTTCAATTTTGGAGTTAATATTATTGAATGATAAATAAATTTTATAGCTCATAAATGTAGTAACTCAAACAAAGTTTAAATCAATAATAATGCTAACAAAAAAATGTCAATTCAACACTAGGAATGACAATTGTGTTGAATATCTATTTTCTTAGTTTTACATTGGTTAATAATAAAATTCATAATCTAGTTTATCTTTTTCTTTAGTGCTTAGTTATGTGATTAATAGTACTTATTAACTGTACTTATTGTAGAATGACCATCATAGTATTTTTAGATTATATTAATTTTTATTATGTCTTATTAATTAGCAATATTTATTTTATGCAACTTTATTATCTTTGTTATTGAATACTTTAATATAATGCTATAACTTATCTCATATTATTGTGTGATTTTCTTAAATATACATTATATAGTTGTATCTTACTAGGACTAAAGAAATATTTAAAGCACAAGTTATATATTTTGTGCTATGAAGACTTTATCGGAAAAAATCGAAAAACCCGAAAAAAATCAAACAATCCGAGAAAAGTCGAGATTGAAAAATTTGACATTGCTAGTTTGGTTTGGTTTATAAATTTAAAAACCCGACACAATTAGTTTGGTTTGGTAATTTAAAAATCCGAACCAACCCGACCTATGTACATCCTACCTATATCTTTGAATATTTTTGGATTTCCATTGATTCTTACTTGGCCCAACTAATCTAGATCTGGATTCTGCTCGCATAAGACTCATTGAAAAAGGGAAGCACCCAAGATGCATCTTCCTCTCCAAGACTTCGGAAAGGAACTTTTGGAACACCAATAGGCATTAAATGAAAGAAAGAACTAAATGTTATATTTCATTTTAAGGTGAAAACGTAACATTTTTTATTGTCTTTAAAATATTCGTATTGATTTTATCGTATTTATTTTATCTATAGATTATAAAAATTCATAAAGATACAGATTAAATAAACTCAAATGATTACGAATAGATCTTTTTAATGATATATAAGTATGAACTCATTCGCTCGCAAAGAAGGGATCAACTCCCCCATTGTATATTGGTTCTTCTTGAGTATAGAATGAATCTACTTCTCTTTGTTCCAACGATAAGAATTGTTTCATTATTACCGATAAAATAGAACACCCTTATTCGAAAATAATCGACTGAACAAGAGTGGTCCATAGGTAAGCAAAACCATATCCAAATTAAAGTCAAATACATATCTTTCGTGCATAAATGTGTAAGAACCAAACAACCCCTAACAGTATAAAACTTTTTCACAATCAATGCATATTCTACTTGGATATACATTCATACAGTATATTAACAAGACCCTATATATGTATCCAATAGTGTAAAAAGTTTGAAAGATCTAACAAGAAAGTATTTTCCTTACAACTCACCACCATGTGGATACGACTTTGTCACAGTTATCTCAAGAGTCCGTCGATTATGTATCTTTATCCACACTTTTTGTTATTCAAGGGGTTTGACAATTTATGATAAGCTCTTTGGAGAAATATATATATTTAAGAAAAACTTAGTAGAAAAAAAAAAAAAAAAAAGAAGATTCGATAGTTGTAGATATATTGAAGTTTTATGAGTACTTTGTGAGTGTTCTCAAACAGTTTCTTTTTTGTTGTGGAAAGTTTTACCAAAATAAATATTTCTGAAATATAAGGTGCATGTAACTAAGATTTTCGTCGAAGATTAGGATAGTTGATGACAAATTGTAGAAGAATATAGTCTATAATCTAGAAGGCTAATAAGATACAAATTTCTTCAAATAATACCTAAAATAGAAGACCACAAAATAAAACCACAAAGATCTCGGAAATTTTTGGTTTTCATGTTAGGTATCCGTATTGGACCTAACTAATCTGGATAAAGTTCACTAACTAAAATAATATTCTCTATCACGATTTTTTCTATTTCTAAGGCTCGAACCGAAACTTGTACTTAAGGGTAGAGATCCTATCTGTCCCATCACAATCACCGATAATGCGAAGGACCAAATATGTCAAAGTATATATTGTTGAATGTCAATTTATAATTCAATGATGTTAGGGTGGCGAGTTCTTGTCCTTATAAAAGATCAAGACAATGACCCTTTTAATTGTTTTCTCTTCAGTCTAGTTTCCGTTACACTAATTCATAAGTCAAGAGATAAGAAGAAGTTGGTACAAATAAAAAGTGTTCATATTAGTTGACTACTAGCCTTCCCGTAGTTGTTTAATTGGTATTTTCTTGTTAAACTTTATGTATTTTTTGTTTCCTCATTCATATTCGAAACACACTCAGTCGACTAATCTGAATTTGTACTGGCTACAACTATTAAAGGGTAAAATACGCCCTTTCAAAAGATTTTCTGTTTGAGCGTCGTGAAACATTTGATTAAGGATCGATATATATATCCGAACTATATACCTAACCAAAATTTTCGGTACTTATATATGAATTTTTGCTCTACGGTCACAATATTAAAGTTAGATGAACTCATAATTTTAAAAGTATAATGGTTTAATTTTAAGAACCTTAAAGATTGACTTCATTACACTTAAATCCTAAATCTGTCACAGTTGCCGATTAGAGACAGATCCAAAATTTTACTTTGATGGGTTCAATCTTTATATTTTTACCATTAAACTCATCACAAAACGTAATATTTATTGAAATTTGGTTATCTTTTTCATAAATCTAAGTCCGTAATAAAATTATTGGGCTCAGTTGAACTCGTACTCCAATAGCTATATCCGCCCCCGCCTGCTGCCAAGTAGTATTTGAATAAACATCACATACAATTATTCAACAAAGAAATACTCCGGAGAAGTTTGTAAAGAAATGCATATCTGTTCCAACCCAACACACAACTATATTTTTATACTGTTGTCAACCGATGACTTTTTAAAAAAAATCCAGTTGTACGAACAAGTACATATTGTTTTTACTTACGACCTTCTAGATTTAGACAAGTCCAAAGTTTCCCATAAAGTGCATGTCTTGACTCACTAACATCTATCTTAATAAGGGCAGAATAGAGTCCGGAACCCAAGTATTATTTTTTTTTTGCACAAATAACAAAAATAAGTGGAAAAAAAAAATATTTTTATGTATAACGCCCAAATATTGGACGCTATACACTAACGGTAATTGTGCCGTTAATGTATAGCGTCCAATATTTGGGCGCTATACTGCAAATCTGATAGTAGCAGGTATAGCACCCAAAAATCTGGCGCTATACCCCCTTTTTTTTTTATTCCGTATTTCTTGATGAATACAATAATTGAAATGCGTAAAGCGCCCAGTGTTTGGGCGCTATACATAAAAAGAAAAAATTTCCGGATAGCCATTTCCTATATAAAGAGGTTAAGATTATAAGAAAAATCATTCAAAATTTTTTTTAAGTCTCGTTCAAACGTTTCTTGCTATTAAATTCTCCAGCATTTTTTCATTATGTCTGAAGAGTGTAGAATAAGAGTTTCATTATATTAGGGGAGGGGGGGGAGGGTGAGGTTGTGATGGAGAATAACTCTGTGGGATACAGTTTACCTGCACAGTGTCATGTTAAATTGCCACTTACAATGGAGTACGATAAATTGATCTCGTTGTTATGCAAAAAAATGAATGTGAGGAAACGTTCAGTGATTCTTAAAGTAACCGGAAGATATCCGTATTCAGGTCACGTCGCAAGGGGTTGCTTGTTACTCGGAGTTTAACATCAACGATGATGAAACTTTGAGTGATTTTCTGAGGACTCCGGATGAATGCCGAAAATTTCTTGTAATCACAATGTTGGAGATGTACGTCAAGGTCGAAGACGTTCCCAAAAATGAGGTTGCGCGTAGTAGGGATAACCCCCAGCCATCGGGTGGTTATTCTAGAGCAGTTTTTGCCGGACAAGTTCCGGATGAAAGAGATTTTCTTGATTTAAACTTATCACCGCCGGCGAATGGGCAGCGAAAAAATAATTTCTATCCTGCTTTCCATAATTCACAAGACGAGTGGTAAACTTCAATTTTCATTTGTGTTAATTATGTACATTTTTGGTGTATTGAATTTGTATTAATGCTCATATATTTAACAGGGGGTACCGACCGGGTATGAATTTTACAATTGGTCTATCCGGTAGTCATCACCTAATTGAAAACGTCCATCATGGAATTTCATCACATTACGACTTGTAAGTGAAGTGATATAGCTATATGGAAAGTATTTATTAACTTCAGTAGCTTATATTTTTGTTGGTTGTGCAGTGAAAACCAGCAAGTTAAACCACTCGTACTCACTCAATTACCCGAAAATGACTTATTAAATCGGGATCTGGTAGATACACAGAGTGAGGAAGAGAACAGTGATAATGACAACATTGCCGATGAATCCGGAGACGAGACACCCTTTCCTCATGAGGATGGTGATGAGGAGGATGAGGAGGAAGGACCTGGTTTGAAGAGAGAGTATGCTCCAACCCCTCCCCCCCTTAGACGAAGAGTGTACGAGTCCGAAGTGCCGTTTCATTCAAGAGATATTCCGTACATTAATAACTTGCCAAGCATGCCGGATGTGGAAGCTCTCACAAGGGATTTTGATGAAATTCGGACAGCAATGTGGGACGAATCTAGACCAACGGTGCTTGCAAAGAGCATGATTTTCCTGATAAAGCCCGCGTAAGCAGGGCTTGTAAAATGCACAACGTAAAAGAGTGTCATGAGATGTAGGTATGGGAGTCAAGTCCGTTGGTATACAAGGTTGTTTGTCGCAGGTGGTTTTGGCCATGTAATTGGATGTTGCGTGCGGCCAAGAAGAAGACAGGCTTGTGGAAAGTGGGTAAAGACATTCCCACCCACACATGCGAAATGGACACATTCAACGGGAATCACTTCAACTTGGATATTGACTTGATTTCTCTTGTACTTATTCCATACCTCGAAGCGTCCAAAAGGTATAAAATCAAAGAGTGCATTACATCAGTGCACCAAGAATATGGCCATACCATTACCAAAAGAAAGGCATTTTCTCGGGCGCAAACGAGCGTTTGAAATTGTCTACGGTAACTTGGATAAGTCATTTTCATCTCTGCCAAAGTACATGGCCGCACAACAGCACTTTTACCCCGGGACGGTTGTTGAATGGAAGCTTGAGAGGAGTCCGGAAAAACCAGAATATATATTCAATTACCTGTTCTGGGCGTTTAAACCAGCAATTGATGGATTTTTGCATTGCCCGCCCGTAATATCCATAGACGAAACTCATGTCTATGGAAAGTACGATATCAAGCTATTGATAGTTGTGGCAGTAGATGCTAATGGACAAATATTTCCTATAGCTTTTGTTGGTTGTGCCAATGAAAGCACAGAGACGTGGACGCTATTTTTGAACCACTTGAAAGAGCACGTTGTCAAACAGCGTTCCGGTATTTGTCTAATATCTGATCGGCACGGTGGTATCTTAAGTTCTATGGAAAACTTGCCTGCATGGCAAGAACCTTATGCATACCACCGTTACTGTGTGAGGCACTTTAAGGCCAATGTCCAGAAGGCATATCCTAACAAGGATCTACATGATTTCATGTGGATGGCAGCAACAGACCACCAACAGCATAAATTCCGGAGGCACATGGAATCTATCAGGCAAGAAGATGAGGCAGCCTATTGTTGGTTAATGCAACATCACCCTGAAAAGTGGACTTTGCATGCGGATGGTGGCAGACGATGGGAAATTCTGACTAAACGTGTCAGAGTCTTTCAATGGGTTATTAAAGTCGGCAAGAGGATTGCCTGTCACAGCCATGGTGCGGATGTCGGTAACTCAGATGGCGGAGAGTTTTGTTGAACAACCTGCAGCTGCAATGGCATTGACGGAAAGGGGTGTTGAATTTATGCCAGTGCCGATGAAGAGATTTGAGAAATACAGACGTCGAGCACATTGGCATTCATTTTTGCTGTATGATAACGAAAGAAATATTTTTGAAGTTCGCACCGCTATCCATCAAAATTGGGGGAATAATGTACATACTGTAAATGAATCATCAAGGTTATGNTTCAACGTATTGGTTTTGGGGAGACCAACTATGTTGATCAACAATATAGTGTTGCCAAGTATGTAAACACATATAGTGGACAGTTGCAGCCAGTGGGTGCTGAGCATTATTGGCCGCTGAAACAATTTAAAATGGTGTGCAACAAGTCCTATTTGCGTCGAATACAGGTGCAGAAGAGAACGCGTAGATGGAACCAAATGGATGTTAGTGATACTGTTTATGCGCGCAAATTTGGTATATGCTCGCAAACAGGACACGACCGTCGAAAATGTCCTTCAGGTGGTTTGGGTGGCAATACTAATCAAGCTCGTGATGAGTGTTCTTCTAGTAGGCCTAACTATCCATGAGTTTATGTTGTAATAATTAGTTGTGTTTGTTTATGTTTCAAGATTTATGAAATAAATTTATGTTTGTTAATTGTGATTTGAACTTTTACATTTTAGTTTTTTAAATGATAATTTAATAAAATTAAACACTACGTTAAATGTGTGTTGTCTTTTTGAACGGAAAAGGCTGACCATCTCACATAAAGTTGTCTTGTCTTGTACACTCTGTGGGATATTTAACACGCAAAATATAGCGCGATTAAATAGTACGTTATGCGTACATTTAGCGCGATTAAATACTACGTTATGTGTGTTGTCTTGTCGAACTGAAAAGGCTGACCAGCTGACATAAAGTTGTCTTGTCTTGTACACTCTGTGGGATATTTAACACGCAAAATATAGCGAGATTAAATAGTACGTTATGTGTGCATTTAGCGCGGTTAAACACTATATTATGTGTGTTGTCTTGTCGAACTAAAAAGGCTGACCATCTGACATAAAGTTGTCTTGTCTTGTACACTCTGTGGGATATTTAACACACAAAATATAGCGCGATTAAATAGTACGTTATGTGTGTATTTAGCGCGGTTAAATACTACATTATATGTGTTGTCTTGTCGAACTGAAAAGGCTGACCAGCTGACATAGAGTTGTCTTGTCTTTTACACTCTGTGGGATATTTAACACGCAAAATATAGCAAGATTAAATAGTACGTTATGTGTGCATTTAGCGCGGTTAAACACTATATTATGTGTGTTGTCTTATCGAACTAAAAAGGCTGACCATCTGACATAAAGTTGTCTTGTCTTGTACACTCTGTGGGATATTTAACACCCAAAATATAGCAAGATTAAATAGTACGTTATGTGTGCATTTAGCGCGGTTAAATACTACGTTATGTGTGTTGTCTTGTCGAACTGAAACGGCTGACCAGCTGACATAGAGTGGTCTTGTCTTTTACACTCTGTGGGATATTTAACACGCAAAATATAGCGCGATAAATAGTATGTTATGTGTGCATTTAGCGCGGTTAAACACTACGTTATATGTGTTGTATTGTCGAACTGAAAAGGCTGACCAGCTGACATAGAGTTATCTTGTCTTGTACACTCTGTGGAATATTTAACACACAAAATATAGCGCGATTAAATAGTACGTTATGTGTGCATTTAGCGCGGTTAAACACTACTTTATGTGAGTTGTCTTGTCGAACTGAAAAGGTTGATCAGCTAACATAAAGTTGTCTTGTCTTGTACACTCTGTGGGATATTTAACACGCAAAATATAGCGCGATTAAATACTACGTTATGTGTGTTATCTTCGAACTGAAAAGGCTGAGCATCTGACATAAAGTTGTCTTGTCTTGTACACTCTGTGGGATATTTAACACGCAAAATATAGCGCGATTAAATAGTACATTATGTGTGCATTTAGCGCGATTAAATACTACGTTATGTGTGTTGTCTTGTCGAACTGTAAAGGCTGACCAGCTGACATAAAGTTGTCTTGTCTTGTACACTCTGTGGGATATTTAACAGGCAAAATATAGCGCGATTAAATAGTACGTTATGTGTGCATTTAGCTTGGTTAAACACTACGTTATGTGTGTTATCTTCGAACTGAAAAGGCTGACCATCTGACATAAAGTTGTCTTGTCTTGTACACTCTGTTGGATATTTAACACGCAAAATATAGTGCGATTAAATAGTACGTTATGTGTGCATTTAGCGCGGTTAAACACTACATTATGTGTGTTGTCGTTTTGAACTGAAAAGGCTGACCATCTGACATAAAGTTGTCTTGTCTTGTACACTCTGTGGGATATTTAACACGCAAAATATAGCGCGATTAAATACTATGTTATGTGTGTTGTCTTGTCGAACTGAAAAGGCTGACCATCTGACATAAAGTTGTCTTGTCTTGTACACTCTGTGGGATATTTAACACGCAAAATATAGCCCGATTAAATAGTACGTTATGTGTGCATTTAGCGCGATTAAATACTATGTTATGTGTGTTGTCTTGTCGAACTGAAAAGGCTGACCAGCTGACATAAAGTTGTCTTGTCTTGTACACTCTGTGGGATATTTAACACGCAAAATATAGCGCGATTAAATAGTACGTTATGTGTGCATTTAGCTCGGGTAAACACTATGTTATGTGTGTTGTCTTCGAACTGAAAAGGCTGACCATCTGACATAAAGTTGTCTTGTCTTGTACACTCTGTTGGATATTTAACACCCAAAATATAACTCGATTAAATAGTACGTTATGTGTGCATTTAGCGCGGTTAAACACTACGTTAAATGTGTGTTGTCTTTTTAAACTGAAAAGGCTGACCATCTCACATAAAGTTGTCTTGTCTTGTACACTCTGTGGGATATTTAACACGCAAAATATAGCGCGATTAAATACTACGTTATGTGTGTTGTCTTGTCGAACTGAAAAGGCTGACCAGCTGACATAAAGTTGTCTTGTCTTGTACACTCTGTGGGATATATAACACGCAAAATATAGCGCGATTAAATAGTACGTTATGTGTGCATTTAGCTCGGATAAACACTACGTTATGTGTGTTGTCTTCGAACTGAAAAGGCTGACCATCTGACATAAAGTTTTCTTGTCTTGTACACTCTGTTGGATATTTAAGACGCAAAATGTAGCGCGATTAAATAGTACGTTATGTGTGCATTTAGCGCAATTAAACACTACGTTATGTGTGTTGTCTCGCCTATAAATAACGGGCTCATTCTATTTATTTTGTGTGCTCAAAATTATTAATAACAAATATTTCATTAAAAGTAAGGTTATTTTAACGTACAAATGTCTCAACCTCTTCGCACACCAAGGTGCAAGTATGGAAAAAGATGCATGATGCAATCTTTTTGGGACGGTGGTGAAGTTGGACGCTGCTACTGGCACTGTGTGAACCAATTTTACAAGGTTCCCAACGAACCTATTTGCGATTTTTAGGAATGGGTCGATGAACCATGTTATCATGAATGCTACAGAGAATCTTTGCAGCATCTTCACAATTTGTGTTTAAGACAATTGGAACATGAAAGAGGAAGTACAATAGAGATTGCAGAGTTGAAGGCGAAACTGAAGGAGGTAGAAGAAGAAAGAATAAAATCCCAATGGAATTGTGAAGCCCAAAAGGAACGTAAAAAATAATATAAACGGGAACTTGCGGAGGTGAAGATGAAACTGAAAGAGGTAGAAGAAGAAAAAGACAAACTAGAAGAACAATTTAAGTGGTTAGAGGCGCAGAATAAAGGGCGGCCAGGGCTAAACATTGACATGTATGTGTTTAGTGTATTTTTTCCATATCATGTATTTTTATTATATTGGCCTGCTATGTTTGTGTTTGTGTTTGTGTTTGTGTTGTAGTAATGTTTTTCTTGTTTATTGTACTGAATTTTATTTGAATTGTACTGGAAGTTAAGTTTTAGTGCTGGTGTTGCTATATGAAACTATCTAACGAAAGGGGAACTAAAAAAGTAATGGGTATATTATATAAATATTTTTGTTAATATACACAAAAATATAATTTCCACCAAATACAAAAAAAAGGAAGGCCGAATCAATGTGTCCTGCATCCGGTATGTCTCAACGCAGCAGCTGGCCTGAGGCGCATCCCATCCCGCCCGGGTACGCTATCGGAATCATCATCATCAAGTCGTCTCCTTATAGCCGGATGCGGTGTCTGATGACATGTATTAGTGGTGCTGTCAGGATCGATATAAGATGTCGTCGGTCCAGTAGAAGGCTACATAGGAATAGAAAGCTCAGTATAGAAAAGTACATAACAATTCACAACAATTTAAATTGTCTTACCATGATCTTGACTGTCTCCTGAAGGTAATCATATGTCGCAGCCACGTCAGCATCCCATGAAGCCTTAAAAATAAAATTAATAAAGTTAAAGAAAATAAATAAGTTACAGGTAAAACAAATTCAAATTCAATACTAATAAACTCATACATGCGCATGTGATGAGAAACCATAACTCAGACGATGCCCACTATGCAAATCTCTGCTCGGTCGATCCCCATAAATGGTAGACGGGCCTGGGAAGTATCTACCCCAATCCCCTCCTAGAATATCCGTGCCCGTGATAAATAATTGACCCGACGGGGTCACCTGCGATGTCCCTGGGGTGAGATGCATCGGCATGTACGTCTCATGCATGCCAGCTGCCATAGCAGCAACAACATCATCAGCAGGAGCCTCAACGCCCCCTTGTTGGGGACCACCTCCTCTCCGCCCACGCCCACTTCATCTGGCACCCTAGATGGCAGTGTTCGGGCAGCCACATCCATGAATTGATGACTATAATCCTGCATGGCCACAGGATCGTGGACATGACTCTACATTTGCAGTCCCATCTGATAGACGGTGTGCAATCCAATCGCCTGCACAAAGTAAAAAATATAAACTACATATGTGTCACTAAGTTACATGTATATAATTAATAATAACAGAAAACATACCAGAGCCTCGTGTCTCCCGGCGTATGGGACATGCCGATCGTGTGCCGGATGAATGGGGTTCCTGATAAAAAGTCGGGTAACAAGGCGGTACCATGCCATATAATCCTGAATAGGCACCTCCTGCATCTGCATAGGTGGGGTCAACTCATCTCGCATGTCCCAAATACCCATCTGCTTATTAAGCCATGCCATAAATGTGTCATCCGCCCTGGACCGATCATCCCTATGATAATGTAGAGCATGCCAGACAGGTTGCCTCGGTATAGACTGCGGCAGGCCAAACTGACGAAGCACCCGCTCGGAGGCATGATGCTCGACAATATCGAGGCATCTGAGCGGGACAAAAGTCATCCAAATATGTCGGTCGGACGAGCAATAAGCTGGAAGGGTACAGATCAATTCCTCGTTGTACGGCGTCCAGATGAACTATCAAATAAGAACACAAACCGTGAGTATGCGCAATATTAAGTTAATCTATACCAGTTAAGTTTAGGTAGATATTCACAAGTGCGCCATCCAGCAGATCCAACACATCCCTGTAGAGGGGGAGATTATGATGGGCATCATACTCTCGTGCAAGTGTACAGCGGAGAACCCACCTCCTGGCTAGAGGGAGAAACGGAGGTGCTACATTAACAGGTAGTTGTGGTAGAGGTGGATGAAACTGCAGAAATCGCTCCCAGGCCCAAACCTAACATACAAATTTGACGTAAGGTATAAGATTAATTCTAACTAGGTAGAGTTGTAACTAATGAACTTATTATTTGAATATGTTGTCACCTGTAGAAGCAGTAGAAAGCCACAAACGTCTCTCTGTGTGCCCATGCAAGCATGGCACATCTGCCTGTACAGGTATGCGAGGACAGCACCACCCCTCGAACCGCTCAATGTGATGAAGAAAATGGAGGCTCACTAGGTACGAATTGTTCGGGAACAAGACCCCCCCAAATAGAAGGAGCAACAACAGCCTCGTATATCACACAATATCCACCTCCGCTGACTCGGCGGTGATAATCTCATGGATCTACTCCAGGTACTCTCTAATAGGGGTCAACTGCATACGACTGGCCCCAGACGAGACAGTGTCGTCCTGTGTCATGAAACCCGTGCGCCTGTGCAGCATACCCCAATAATCCGCCCGCGAATAATATCTCATGGCCATAGGCAGTAAAATGGGCAACCCATCAGCGGCCAGGCCATATAAAACCTCAGCATCCTGCAGCGTGATGGTAGCCTCGCTGATGGGCAGGTGAAAAGTGTGCGTCTCCGGTCGCCATCGCTCAATCAACGCCGTGATCAAAGCCCAGTCGAGCTGTATCCGGCCGATCTCTATAATCCTATAAAATCCCAACTCCTCCAGGTACTGGACTACGCGGGGATGTAGAACTCTAACCCTCAAAAGTCCTACAAGTCATCCACTCTCCTAGCGCGGAAAAACTGTGCCAGTAACTGTCCGTCCCATATAAAATCGGATCTATGATGGCCCTGTTGGACTAATAGATCAAACAATCGAGGGCCGGGATGTATGGGCGCGTCCATGTCGTCAACTGTATATTAAAACAACATTAATTGTATGTTTAATCTGTAAATTAAATAATAATTTTTTGAGATACACAATTTAGAGTTATACAATATTTATACCTATGGGTTCCAGGCTCGATATTTGAGTTCCAATAGCACCAAACTATCATTAATAATTATGTGTGTCAAATTCAAGATTTTTTATAATGTTGTGTGTTTATTTTTTAATTTAGATTCAAAGTATATATATACACACACACTTATGGGCTCCGGTCTTGATATTTTGAGGCCCAGTGGTACCAAACTAACATTAGTAATTATGTGTGTTTGTTTTATAATTTAAATTCAAAATTTTTTAATTATTTAATTATTTAATTGTGTGTGTGTGTGTGTATATATATATATATGGGTTCGGGCTCGATATTTTGAGGTCCAGTGGCACCAAACTAACATTAATAATTATTTGTATCAAATTCAATATTTTTATAATTTCGTGTGTTTGTTTTATAATTTAAATTCAAAATATTTAATTATTTAATTATTTAATTATGTGTGTATATATATATATACCTATGATTTCCAGGCTCGATATTTTTAGGTCCAGTGGCACCAAACTAACATTAATAATTATTTGTGTCAAATATAATATTTTTATAATTTCGTGTGTTTGTTTTATAATTTAAATTCAAAATTTTTAATTATTTAAT
>MDKI01167132.1:0-24315 GCA_005239505.1 Nicotiana paniculata
AATAAAAGGAAAACTAACAGTCTCGATTTAGAATCTCAACAGAATGTACAAACTTTCCCAAAATCAGTAATACAAGTCATAAGCTCTACGAATATTCTACAACTTCTAAGTACATATGTTTGGAAATAAATACAACAGTGTATGAATGATAAATACAAAGAAGGTGACTCCGACGCCTGTGAACGCAGCAACAGGTTACCTTCAGTCTAATCATCCACACAGCTACTACAATATATACCTGGATCTGCACAAAAAAATGTGCAGAAGTGTAGTATGAGCACACCACAACGGTGCCCAATAAGTATCAAGACTAACCTCGGTGGAGTAGTGACGAGGAATAGTCAGGACACCACTGGTCTACAAAATAAATAACATGAATATAGAATTGACCGAACGTTACCTCTACCTAAGGCTTCATGGAATAATTTACGACAATGACAATATAAAGCGGAAGGAAATTACAGAAATCAATCGCGAAACAACACAAAAATACACAGAAAGATGGACAGCAAAACAAGCCGAATCGATAGAAAACACAATACAATAGAGGACACCAATAACTCAACTCCACGTCGGTTTGTTCACATCGGGCCTTAGCCATTAAAATCCGTAACTGGTAGAAATCTTTAAACAACAGCTCATATGAAAAACCTTTTGCAAATAAAATCATTTTTTTGTATGGAAGAGTTTCCTTTGAAAACATACTTTCTCCAAAAGTAGATATAAGTATATTTAGTAGAGAAAATTACGTAAAACATAGTTTCTTTCAAAATAAGAAACTTCCCAAGGATGCTTTCCCAATAAATGACTTCCAAATATCATATTAGGCAAGACTAGTGCTTTTCAAATATAACTTCGATGTAAAAGTCATTTAAATGTAATCATTTCAAAACCATTGCTTTTTCAATAATACTTTTCAACAAAATCCCTTGATCAAAATATCCTCAAGATTTATCTACCGGAACTCATGTCACGACCCAAAATCCATAAGGTCGTGATGACGCCGGACACCACTGTCAGGCAAGCCAATCATTAAATGCTTAAGATAAATTTCCTATTTTAGCATTTTTGAAATCATTACCTTTCACCTTATTACGTAATAACTGAATAAAATCCGCTAAGTAAATACGACAGTTTAACATTCCATTCTTATAAATACACCCCAACACATCGCAGAACCTGGTGACACAAGTACATGAGCAATTTCTAAGAATTTTACAAATTCTACAAAACTTGTTCGAAATACAAATTGGACAAGGAATAAAAATGAGAGTACAATACATAGAGGAAGACTTTGTCGAATGCGGGTCGTCTCCGAATGATGCAGCTCGTCTGAGTCTCCAAGTCAGCCATATTTCTATGAAGGTACCTGTGCAACAAAATGCACAACAAGTGTAGCATGAGTACGAAAACAACGTGTACTCAGTAAGTATCCTACCTAACCTCAGAGAGGTAGTGACGAGAGGTCGACTTGACACTCACTAAGGTCCAACAAAATAATTTAACAAGATATGATATCAGTAATAGGCATATGAGGTTGATAAAAATAGTAAAACATTAAAGATAACTGTAATTCAAATAAATACTGAAAGTAAATAAACAATTACTACTGCATTTCCCCCCAAATATCCTAAATAAACAATTAATTCTTCATTTTCCCCCCAAATATCTTGTTACTTCAAAATCCATGAAAACATCAACAATTTAACATGCGCATACGGGATAAGGACAACCGGCCTGAGCCATCATAATAATCATATATGTGCACTGCCGAGGGTCGAACGGCCCGAACCATAATATATCTTTCAATCTCCCCGTGGCGTACGACCCGCTCCCATAAGAGTGGGGGAAATAACACTCTGCTCGCGGAATGTAAATTGTGAAGCGGTCACATGCAGTCATGCACAATCAACAGTCCACCCCGACTTCATCGGTAAAACAAATACTCAAGTAAATGACAAATTTCTCTTTTAAAAGTCACATAAAAAATAGTATTTAAAACTTTTCTCGAAATTCATTTGCTAAGTTTAATAATATTCAATAATATAACCTTATCAAGAATACAATTATCCACGGAGGAGTCAATTCTCTTTCCAAATGATTAAGAAAAGTACACTCTAGCCTTCTTAGGAGATAAATTACAAATTCAATAGCATTATATGTGTAATATTACTGGCAAGATCACATGTACAACACGTAAGGCATGCTAGTGGGTCCTAGACTACCCGGAAATAAGCATAATAGTAGCTACGCACGGACCCTCTTCACTTTGTGCGTACGTAGCCCCCACAAATAGTAGCACATATTTAATTAGTTCACCTATTGGGATAATTCCCACTCACAAGGTTAGAAAGGAGACTTACCTTGCTCCGAAATTTCATAACCGACTTCCAAGCCCTTCCGACAAATCCAATGGATGCACAACGCCCCAAAACTATCCAATAACGACAAACCAATGAAAATTCACTCTAATACTCGTAACAAATTCAAATTATATAATTTCCCAACTCCGCTCAGTGAATTGACTAAAATGCCCTCGAGCCCACGTGCCCGGATTCCGAAATTTCTCGAAGATAAACTCTACCCATAGCTCTACTAGTTCGAATATACAATTTACTCAAATATTCATGCTCAATTCGTGGCTAAAATTCAAATTACCAAATTTTTTCTAGGTTTTCTTCAAAATTCCCAATTTTCCATAATTTTTAATGTTCAATCCATGCATAAACCTTGTATTTAACTTGGAATGAGTGGAACAACTTACCTTGAAATAGATGATGAAATTCCCCTCTTGAAGCTCTCCGAAAATCGCCCACTCCAAGTGAAAGAATGAAGAAATGGCCAAAATCCCGTTTAAAATACTTCACTGCCCAGACAAACCTTCTATGCGATTGCACTTCTTCAACCGCGATCGCACAAGACAACTAGCTGCCTCCCATGATTTTCTCTACGCGATCGCACTCTCATCCATGCGATCGCATAAGCCATTCCCAGCTCCCTCCAAATTTCCTCCTCCGCGATCGCAGCTTCCCCCTTGCGTTCGCACAGGCCAACCTAGCAGCCCCCAGGTGCACTATGCGATCGCACACACCTTCTTGCGATCGCACTGACCAAAAATCCAACCTTCAATTTTTCCTTCTTCACGATCGTACAACAAGGACCGCGGTCGCATTTCACACCAGATGCACCAGCAAACAGCAACACCAAATAACCTAAAAATGGCCCGGAACCACCCCGAAACACACCCAAGGCCCCTGGGACCCCGTCCAATCAAACGACTCAGTACCATAACATCTCACGGACTTTTTCGAGGCCTCAAATCACATCAAACAACTCCAAAACCACGAATCGCACCCAAATCCAAAATTTATGAACTTTAAAATTTCAAACTTCCACATCCGATGGCGAAACCTATCAAATCACGTCCGATTGACCCCACATTTTGCACACAAGTCACATTATGGACCTGCTCCAACTTATGAAATATTCCGACCCTGATATCAAAATTTCCACTTCCGGTCGGATTTCTCAAAAACCTTCAAATTTCTATCTTTAGCCAAATGACTTCAAAATAACCTACGGACATCCGAATTCACTTCCGATCGCGCTTCCAACTCCAGAATCACCATACGGAGCTATTCCCAGGCTCGGAATCCCAAATGGACATCAATATTAGTGAAATGCGCTTCAAGCCAAACTTAGGAAATTTCTTCAAAAATGTTGGCTTCCACAATATACGCCAAAATGCTCCCGGGTTATCCAAAGCCCGATCCGCACATACGCCCAAGTCCGAAATCATCATACAAACCTGCAGGAACCTTCAAATCCTGATTCGAAGGTCGTTTACTCATAATTCCAATCTCAGTTGATTTCTCCAACTTAAGGCTTCTGAAATGAGAATTTTCTTTCCAATTTGACTCCAACCTTCCCGAAATTCAACTCCGACCATGCCCATGAGTCATAATACCTGAAATAGAGCTGCTCATGACTTCAAACCGTTGAACGATGCGCTAGAGCTCAAAACGACCGGTCGGGTTGTTACAACTCAGTCCACAACTCAGAAATTTGCCATGCAGAACATGAGGAATATTAAATCTTGCCAATAAAGTTAGTAAGAGATCAGTAGGAATATCAAAATTTAGAACAGCGGAATAACATGCAAAGACAAGTGAATGGCATCACCCTTCGTACTTTTACTCTCATCCTCACCAAAACAAGTGCTAAAGATAGCAAACAGGAACAATGGAAATAATAATGCATAAATACGGTACGGAATGCCCCCTCGTGCATAACCTCACAAACACTCGACACGGAATGTCCCCTCGTGCATAACCTCACAAACACTCCGCACGGAATGTCCCCTCGTGAAATAAATAAATAAACAACAATTTAACAAGGGAAATCAACAATAAGAACCATAAATCACAACATCCGGGAATCAACAATAAGAACCATAAATCACAACATCCCGGTAAGGGAGTTAACAACGCAAACAATATCATTAACAGTATAAACAACAATAGAAATCATACCATCCCAGCAAAAGAGTAAACATTGAAACAACATCATCCCGGCAAGGGAAACATCTATAACCAATCTCGCCTCAATAATAAACTTTATGAAATAAAACTCAGCTCAAACAAGGGCCCAATAGTAGGCAACATCAAGAAAACACCAACAACATAAATGTTTATCAACTAGGTCCAAGTAGCACATAAGGGAAAATCATATAAAGCACAATGTAAGACTCACGGTCATGCTTGACACCAACGAACGGATATTCTAACTATGGCTAAACAACTATAAAGCTAGATAACACTAGTATAGTCAATTTGGCAGTTTTAGGAAGCAAGTATAGCATGAAGATAAGAGCGTTAAGATATTCAATTAAGTCAATTAAGATCAAACAGCCGACAAAGTAATACAAAAGCAAGTAATTCTAATTTAAGAAGGAAATGATGAACTTAACAACCAATGATTCAAATGTAACAATTACATCTCATACACAGGTAACATAAGAACCTACGAATCCTTAAAGGCCAATCTATTAACAAATAAGTCCGAGTACGCACTCGTCACCTCGTATACACGGACTACAATCAACAAAGAAGACTCAATCATAAGGGGTAGTTCCCCCACACAAGGTTAGGAAAGATACTTAACTCGACTCCAAGAATCCAAATCAAGCCTCTAGGACCTCTTTCCTTCCGAACCCGACTCCAAATAAATCGTATCTAGACATAATTGACCCAATAATATCAATACATGCTAAATAATTCAATCCTAATGCTTAATTATAGAATTCCCAACATTCTTCCTAAAATTCAAAAAATCGACCCCGGGCCCGCTTGGTCAAAACACGAGGTTCGGACCAAAACTCGATCACCCATTCACCCATGAGTCCGAATATATAATTTGTTTTGAAACCCGACCCCAAAATGAGGTCGAATTCCCAAATAATCAAAAAGCCTTAACTCTACCCAAATCCGTAATTTCTACCTTATATTCCATGTTTTTAGGCCAAGAATCTAATGGATGTTGATAAATATTGAAGAAAACGAGGTTAGGATTACTTACCTATGAAGATATGTTGAAGAAGTTCTTCAAAAATCGCCTAAGAGGTATAGAGAATAAAGAGTTTGTGAAAAATGGTGAAGAATCCAATAACTATTCTGTTTTTGGGCATTTAAATAACTGGGCACTTTTTGGTCTATGCGATCGCGAAGAAGGAGTTGCATTCTCATAGAGAGCTGAGTTCTAAGGCACCGTGATCGCGAAAGAGACCCTGCGATCGCACGGTATTACTGACCCCACCCTATGCGATCGCGAACGTGCACATGCGGTCGCATAGGGTATCTACCTAGCCCCCTTCTCCAAGCTATGCGATCGCAACTATACCTATGCGATTGCATAGAGTAAAACACCAGACACCAGAAAATTGCCAAAACACCAGATTTTTTCTAAGTTTTTCACTCTGACACCTACCCGAAACTCACCCGAGCCCTCGGGGCTCAAAACCAAATATGCACACAACCTCAAAAACATCCTACGGACTTATTCATTTAATCAAATCACCAAAATAACATCATAAGCATCAAATTAAACTCCAAAATCAATGAAATTTCTCAAAACTTCTTTAAACATCAAATTTTGCATGTAAGGTCCGAATCATATCTAACGAAGTCTGTTTCTTACCAAACTTTACAGTGTGGTGACCCGGCCGGTCGTCTTAAGAATTAATGCCTCGATACCCTATTAACTATTTTCCCCAAGTCTATTTCTGCTAAATTGAATTGCCGGGACGCTCGGTTTTGAGTTTCAGAGAGTTTTGGGACATTTAGTCCCTAAATGAGAGCTTAAGTGTTGGAAAGGTGCCCGTAGTCAGAGCAGTGTGAAGACGGCCTCGGAATGGAAATTCGATGGTTCCGTTAGCTCCGTTAGGTGATTTCGGGGTTGGGAGCGTATTCGGAATGTATTTTGGAAGTCCGTAGCTCATTTAGGCTTGAATTGCCGAAGTTTGAATTTTTTGAGTTTCCGGTCCGATAGTGAATTTTTGATCCGAGGGTCGAAATGGAATTCCGGAAGTTGCAGTAGTTTTATCATGGAAATTGGGACGTGTGTCCAAAATTTGAGGTCATTCAGATAAGTTTAGACATGTTTCGGTGTCTAATGTGAATTCTAGAAATTTCATATGTTCTTAGGCTTGAATCTATGCATATTTGATGATTTTGATGTTATGAGATGTGTTTTTTTAGGTCTCGACCAAGTTTGAATGTAGTATTAGGGTTGGTTGGTAGTTTTGGTTGAGGTCTCGGGGGCCTCGGGTGTGTTTCGGGTGTTCAAACGGAAATTTTCGGCCTATGAGTCTTTGCTGGTTTTTCTGGTTTTTCTTCAGCTGTGTTTTGCTCTTTGCGATCGCAAAGGTTCACCCGCGATCGCATAAGGTAAAAGTGAGAGGTCCTGCGGTTGTTCTTTGCGATCGCAATAAAAGGTCTGCGATCGCAGTGTGTTGGAACCTTGGTCAGCGCGATCGCATGACCAGGACCGCGTTCGCATAGAGTATTCTTGGTTTGGGGGAGTTTCAATATTTGTTCTACGCGGTCGTGTGGACCCAACCACGATCGCGTAGCTCTGGGTCCTCAAGGTTCGCGATCGCGTACTGATTTCTGTGATCGCATAGCATGATTCCAGGCGCGTGTTTCTTTACTCTCCGCGATCGCGACTCCTTGTCTGCGATCGCATATAACAAATACCTGGGCAGTCTTTTAAAGACCCAAATCCGAGAGTTTGGTTCATAATTCTAAAAATCGGGTAAGGGCTCAAGAAGCGGCAATTTCTGTGGTTTTTGAAGAGAAGGATCATAGGTAACATTTCCTAATCCTAATTCATTGTTAGACCATTAATTTTCGTTGTTTTCTTTAGTTTAATTATCAAAATGGGATGAACTTCATAGACCGAATTATTGAGTTTTGATTGGGTTTTGACCTCCGAATTGAGAGATTCTTATATGGTTAGACTCGTGAGTGAATGGGTGTCCGGAAAATATAACTTTTACCCGATTCTGAGTCATGGGCCCGAGGGGCATTTTGGTCATTTTACATAATTTCGCACCTTAGCTTGAATTAAACAGTGAAAATCAGTTGCATGAGATGTTGTTTACGATATGTAATTGAATTGTATAGATTTGGGCCATTTGCAGTCGGATACTCGTGGAAAACGTGTGATTTCAAGTTGATTTTGAGCCGGTTCGAGGTAAGTGGCTTATCTAACCTTGTGTGTGGGACCTCACCCCTTAGGATGTGATATTTGGAAATTGAATGCCTTGTACGTGAGATGAAGAGCACGTACTTGTGCTAATTGTTGAAAATACGGTTTTTACCTTAAATATTTAGCTTGAGTTTCTTTCTTACCTGTTTTATTTTAATTGCAACCATAGTCTATGTTAGCTTAGAAAATCATGCCTAGTTGCCTGAATTGCCTATTTGCTTAAATTGCCTTAATTGCACTACGTGAAGCGTGTTAGCCTTGAATTACTTGTTGCCTGGTATTTTTGCACTCTAATTTTGAACGTCTTCTTGTTGCGCCTGCACATTTTCTTTGGGACTACGGGACGGTATCCCGGGAGATCCCCCTGCACATTTACTTTGGGACTACGGGACGGTATCCCGGGAGATCCCCATTCACATTTACTTTGGGACTATGGGACGGTATCCCGGGAGATACCCCTGCACATTTAGTTTGGGACTACGGGACGGTATCCCGGGAGATCCCCCCGCAAATTTACTTTGGGACTACGGGACGGTATCTCGGGAGATCCCCCCGCACATTTACTTTGGGACTACGGGACGGTATCCTGGGAGATTCCCCTGCACATTTACCTTGGGACTACGGGATGGTATCCCGGGAGGTATCCCGGGAGACCCCCCTTCACATTTACTTTGGGACTACGGGACGGTATCCCGGGAGATCCCCCTGCACATTTACTTTGGGACTACGGGACGGTATCCCGTGAGATCCCCCTGCATATTTACTTTGGGACTATGGACGGTATCCCGGGAGATCCCCCTGTACGGATGATAATCCTTCGGTTATACATATGATGGACCACGGGACGGTATCCCGGGAGATCCACTAGACAGTTGAGAAGAGGACTACAGGACGGAGATCCTCATTGTTACCATTGTTATTGAGCTGTTCATACTCCGTGTTTACTCTGTTCTTGTGTTTCCTTATTGCCTTGTTTAACCTGACTCACTTCACTGCTGTATTCATTATTACAGTTTGTTTTCATACTGTAAATCCCTATTATATTGTTTGACCTCAGTAGGGCCCTGACCTTCCTCGTCACTACCCGATCGAGGTTAGGCTTGGCACTTACTGAGTACCGATGTGGTGTACTCATGCCCTTTTCTGCGCATGTTTTTAATGTGCAGATCCAGGTATCTCCACTCAGGCGCACTATCCCCGAGGTTGAGAGATACAGCAGAGACTTCGAGGTACATCTGCCGCGTCACCAGACCAGGAGTCTTTATCTTATTCCAGCTTTTTGTGAAAAGTTTATCTTTCCTTACAATTGTATAGACATTCTGGAGTTAGAGCAGTGTATTATATTCTGTTAGCCTGTGTTTCCCGTGAGTTTTCGGGTTTTGGGGTAATGTTGTAGACTTCCTTATTATTTTGGGTTGTATATGCCAAGTGGCATTTATATACAGTCTTCCTTTTTGATTGTTCATCTTTCTTTTACTTAATTAATTCGCAAGTTATGTTGATATTTCGCATTGCTAGGCTTACCTAGTTATAGGGACTAGGTGCCGTCACGACATGTTCACGGAGGGCGAACTGGGGTCGTGACATACATATATGACACAAATATTATATCGAACCTATACCGGGATCCGTAACCAAGATACGGGGCCGATACCACATGTTACACATAGAATTTTATTTTCAAAATCTATTATATTTTCCAGAAAACAATTTCTTTTAGAAATTCATTTCTCGGACTTGGGACCTCGGAATTCAATTCCGGGCATACGCCCAAGTCTCATATTTTCCTACGGGCCCTCGGGGACCATCAAATCACGGGTCCATGTCTGTTTACTAAAAATGTTAACTGAAGTCAACTTTATTCAAATTTCTAACACAAAATTATCATTTCTATCAGTATTTCACATAAAGGCTTCCTGACAACACGCCCGGGCTCCCCACGCAAATCGAGGTGAGATAGAAGGAGGTTTTCACGAACTCGGAACATAGAATTAGCTAGAATTATACGGGATGATCTTTTGGGTCATCACAATCTCCCCCTCTTAAACAAATGTTTGTCCTCGAACGTGCCAAGATTCACCTTGAACTCATCCAATCACTGATGGTAAACTTCCAACACATAGCCGCGGGTGATCCCACGTCACGCCAACCCACATAAGCCCGATGAAACAATCGCAACCGCAATATAGCCTTCAATCACCACCAATAAGCCTCAGATCTCTACTTCTCACCCTCTACTCATATACAAAAGACCCGATTCTAAATCCATATCCGGCATTAGCCTCAATCAGCTGCATCGACTCATGACTACACCCACAAGGCACGACCACAACATAGTACATCACACATAGGCTCATATAACACTTTTGATCACAATAGCTGCCCGAAATCAACTCGACATTGGCAATTAGCCCCACATCTGAAAGAACTCTGTTTCCAATCCACGTAGTACTGATAATGATGTAATAAACACGAAGATATCATTATTAGGCATCCGAAACACCGAGCCATAACTACCACTACCGGGCACATATCCCGCAAACTAAACTAAAGAAACACGTAACAAAATGGCTGAATACGAAAATAGAAACATATAGAGGAACTATCAAACAAGCCGATAGGCACAACTCTCTATCAATACTGACCTGCCAAAAGTAATATAATCAAGGAAGAAGCAAAGCATATGAACAAACCACAAGAATTCCATCCTGATAAAAATTTCCACCGCGGTACTCAGCCCGGTCTAAATATATTGAATCACAAATATAACGAGGACCTCACCCGAAACTCTAATTCATATACCAAAAATATATCGCACCAATTGAAATTCCTCCACTAATTCATTTCAACTGATAAAATCACAACGCCAACTGAACTCACATTTCGATGGAGTATCAAATCACAACTCGTAAACAAAATACTCAGGAAAATTATATAAAGATCACCACGAAGAACAACAAGGACTCCCTTCCAGTTTCACTACTATCAAGAATGAATAAAACAACGATAGACACGGGCTACTACTTATAGAATCTCCCAACAGGAGCAAACACAAAATGGGATGCAAAACATGAAACTCACCCATAAATGAAACAACAAATAAGGGAACTCGTTCCGACCAACAGAACTATAATGAAATACAATTGGTGCTCCTCTGTAACACATCAAAACATACCTGGGTGATGATATCTGGCACAACTGCCTCTATTTTACTATATGAAAGGCGCCCTCTACTCACCTGAATACCCTGCTACCACACACCTACCTGAATCCTGGGACAATCTCTCACCCTGTGGCTAACATCTCCACATTGAAAACAATCTATCTTCCAACATGGCTGTGGAAAAACACACAATAATAATCCTCTGGGACCCATGAGTACCTGAAATCCCATGCGAAGCTGATAATGCAAACTGAACTGGTTGACCCACAAAACTTCTACCGTGTCGTACCTTGCCTCCATAATACGGACCAGTAGATTCCTCCAATCTACGAGGCCTCATTGCCTCCCTGAACTCTCTCCCTAATCTCGTCTGTCTTCTCGCTCCCGGTCCCACATTATCTCTAACCGGCGAGCGATCTCCACTACCTGCTGAAACGAGGCATCCTGCTCTAACTCTCGAGTCCCACTGAACCGAATATCATGTCTGAATCTCTCAAAAACTCTACGGACTCATATCCTAACTGAAGCAACCAAACGAGGTGTATATCTGGCCAACTCACTGAATCTAACGGCATACTCCAATAGTGACGTAGCGCCCTGACGCAACTACTCAAACTCGGCGCGTCGTACATCCCGAAGGAACTGAGGTAAAACCTCCCTCAAAACATCTTCGAAAACTGAACCCATGCTAGTGTAGCTAACTCGGCCCGGCTACCCCAATTCATATGCCGCCACCACTGATCAACCCACTACTCTGAACCTGAGACATGACAAAATCAATCACACTCGTCTACACAATACCCGAAGTACAAAGAATATAATGACACTCCTCCGGAAACCCTGGGCACCATTTGACGCCCATCCACTAAAAGATAGGAGGGTGGTACTTACAGTACCTCTCAAGTCCAAGGTATTCTTCCTCCGCTGCTGCTACCCTAATCACGGTTGAGATGAAATCACATGTCGTGTTGCCATGACAACTGGAACCTGACCAATATGATCACACTGCTCTGGAGTGGAGACGGTGGGAGTCTGAACTCCTCCCCTGATCTGTGAAGCAACTGGTGCACTAGAATCAACCCTTCCTAAGTCAATGTACTAGTTATTCTCAAAACTATGCCTAGGCCTCCTGAACTCCGGGGTAGCAACAGGTACCTCCAGTACCTGTTCCCCAACTAGAACTACTGGCGACTCCTCAACGGCTGCTCTGGCAGGCATCTCAACTGTGGCACGTGATCCTCGTTGGCCCCTGTTTCTGACCCTTGCGACACTTGCTTCTGGGTAACATCATCAGGAACCGAATTGAACGATAATTTCAAACTTCAAGATCAATAAACTCGCATGATAGGAATAAAAGAAGTGAAATTGTCCTAATAGTTCCGTAGCCTCTCGAAGATAAGTACAGATGTCTTTGTACCGATCCTCAAGACTCTACTAAACTTCAAGATGTCTTTGTACCGATCCGTTGGGTATCGTGATGGAACCTAGTCTTAGGGACTAGGTACGCCTAATAGTTACTGAATAGCAACAATAATAAAAGGAAAACTAACAGTCTCGATATATAATCTCAACAGAATGTACAAACTTTCCCAAAACCGGTAATACAAGTCATAAGCTCTACGAATCTTCTACAACTTCTAAGTACATCTGTTTGGAAATAAATACAACAATGCATGAATAATAAACACAAAGATGGTGACTCCGATGCCTGCGAACGCAGCAGCAGGTTACCTTGAGTCTCCTCGGCAATCATCCACACAGCTACTATAATATATACCTGGATCTGCACACAAAAATGTGCAGAAGTATATTTAAATCGTGCAGTTCATTTTGAAAAGCTTAAAGATATAATCATTTCGGAATAGAGAAATTTCTTCTTTGAAACATACTTTCTCTGAATGTATATTTATATATATTTTTATAAAGAGAAATCTTTACAACATAGTGTTTTTCAAATACGGGGTATTCAAATACACTTTTCCAAATACTGTTCTTTCAAGTATCATCAAAATACGTGATGTTCAAAATATATTTTCCCAAGTACTGCTCTTTCAAATATCATCAAAACACGTGATGTTCAAAATATATTTTCCAGAGTACTGCCCTTTCAAATATCATCGAAATACGTGATGTTCGAAATATATTTTCCCAAGTACTGCTCTTTCAAATATCATCAACTTACGTGATGTTCAAAATATATTTTCCCAAGTACTACTCTTTCAAATATCATCATACTGCAAGACAAATGTTTTTCAAATATACTTTCGAAAAGAAGTCCTTTAGACATAACTTTACCTGGAGATATCTGCTTTTCAGCTATACTTTTCAACATATATATTTATATCTTTCGATTCAAATCTCCTCAATCATAAAACTACTGGAACTCAGTCCGCCATTCAGAATTTGTCATGCAATGCAGTACAGGGAGAAAGCTCCCGGATCTTTGTCCGTAGTCCCAATTTAAATATGCGATGCAGTACAGGGGGAAAGCTCCCGGATCTCTGTCCATAGTCCCAATTTAAATATGCAATGCAGCCAGTGAGAAAAACAACCAGAATGCACAGAAACAACATATATTGCCACAACCGGCGCGAAAGCAGACAAGGCCGAATACAAAGTGCGATGAGAAAATCAATACAAAGACTTAAATCACAAAAGTGGTAACAACTCGCTCATAAGAAGTAGCCATTGAGAGGAATGCCAAGCACAAAGAGAGAACAACATAACGAAGGAAAGACAAGAAAAATATAGCAACTATTCTATATGTTCAAGTTCGCAATGCAGAAATCAAATCATCCCGGCAAGGGAATCAGCTATAACCAATCTCACTTAGACAATTAGCTTCACCGAATAAACTCATTTTGAAAAATGCTCAGTAAATAGGCAGCATGTGAAGGAAGACATAACATAACGGTAGGAAAAACAAAGTCTTCATGTAAGTCAATTAAGATCATATAAGAAACAAGGAATGCTAGGCAAGTACTTCTAACTTGAACAGGAGGAGATAAGATTAGAAATCAGGAAATTCAGATATAACAAGTTCGATTCATATACGGGGAACATAAGGACCCAAAACTCCCTAAAGGACAATCTATTTGCAAATAAGTTCAAGTACACACTCGTCACCTCGCGTACGCGGACTACAATCAACATAGAAGACTCAATCCTAAGGGGTAGTTCCCCCACACAAGGTTAGGCAAGATACTTACCTGGACTGCGCTAATCAACTCAATACCATGCTCTTGCCACGAGTGCCCAACTTCTGGTGGCCCAAATCTAGATATTTCGATTGCATAGAGTAAATATCATCACAAGGAAACAAATAATTAATAAGTTCGGAGCTAATACGCGAAATTAGGAAATTCGCCCAAAACCTTCCCCGGGCCAACGTCTCGGAATCGGGTAAAAATTATATTTTTTGGACACCCATTCACTCACGAGTCTAAACATATGAAAATCTCTCAAATCGGAGGTCAAAAACCCAATCAAAAGTCAATAATTTGGTCTATGAAGTTTATCCCATTTTCTACCCAAAAGTTTCGAAATTAAAGGTTGAATTTAAGTTTGGAATCATGGAAATTGGTCTATAATGGATAGAAATCACTTATCGAAGTTACCCAGGTGCAAAAGCCTCCAAAAATCGCCTCTCCCGAGCTCCCCAATTCGAAAATGGTGAAAATAACATAAACCCTCGGATTTGATATAATTGCCCAGAAATTCCGCACCTGCGCCCCTGGGACCGCATCTGCGGAAATACCATCGCAGGTGCAAAAACCCATTAAAAGCCTGGGGTCGCACCTGCGGTCAAATGGCCGCACCCGAGGCTCCGCATTTGCGAAAAACACACCGCACCTGCGAGGGTTGGGGGATTGGGCTAAGTCCGCACCTACGAGCTCCTCGTCGCACCTGCGTGTCCGCACCTACGGAAGGTCCATCGCAGGTGCGAGATACCAGAACCAGCAATGGTTCAGCTGTCTCCCAAGTGCTATTAACACCCGATGAGCATCCTAAGCTTACCCTAGACCCCCCGGGACCCCGTCCAACCACACACACAAGTCATATAACCTAACACGGACTCGCTCGAGGTTTCAAACCACATAAAACAACACTAACACGATGAATTAAACTAAAAGTCCATGAATATTCTTCAAACTTCTCTAAACATTAAGTTTTGCATTTAAGGTCCGAATCACGTCAAAATAAGTCCGTTTCTTACCAAATTTCACAGATAACACATATAAATCATATCGAACCTGTACCGGGCTTCGGAATCATAATACGTGCCCGATATCACAGGTTTCATCTCGAATTTCATTTTCAAAAACCTTCATACTTTCACAAAACAATTTTCTTTAAAAATTCATTTCTCGGACTTGGGACCTCGGAGTTCGATTCCGGGCATACGCCCAAGTCCCATATTTTCCTACGGACCCTCCGGGACCATCAAATCACGGGTCCAGGTCCGTTTACCAAAAAAATTGTCTGAAGTCAGCTTTATTCAAATTTCTAATACAAAATTATCATTTTTATCAGTTTTTCACATAAAGGCTTCCCGGCTACACGCCCGGGCTGCCCACATAAATCGAGGTGAGATAGAAGGAGATTTTCACGACCTCGAAACATAGAATATACGGATGACCCTTTGGGTTATCAAAATCTCCCCCTCTTAAACAAACGTTCGTCCTCGAACGTGTTTAGATTCACTTTGAACTCATCCAATCACTGATTGCGCGTTTCCAACAGACACCCGCTGGTGATCCCACGTCATCCCAACCTACATAAGCATGATGACACCATCACAACTGCCATATAGCCTTCTCATTATCATCGATAAGCCTCATATCTCAATTCCTCACTTTCTACTCATTTCCAAAAGACCCGATTCTAAATCCATGTCCGGCATTAGCCTCAACCAGCTGCATCAACTCAGGTCTATGCCCATAAGACACGGCCACACAACATAGCATATAACACATAGGTTCAATAGCACTTTTGATCATCATAACTGCCCGAAATCAACTCAACATTGGCAGTTACTCCCACATATGGAAGAACTATCTGTTTCCAAATCCCATAATTCCGATAATGATGCAATAAACACGAAGACCTCATTAGTGGACACCTGAATCATCGAGTCACAGCTAAAACCACCGGGCACACATCCCGCAAACTGAACCAAAGAAGCACATAACGAAATGGTTGAGTAGGAAAGATAGAAGAATATATAAAGGTACTATTAAACCATCCCATATGCATAACTCTCTATCGATGCTGACTTACCAAAAGCAATATAACAAGAGAGAAGCAAAGCATATGAACAAATCACAAGGATGCCATCCTGATAAAAATTCCACCGCGGTACTCAGCCCGGTCCAAACATATCAAATCACAAAGAATCACGAGGGTCTCGCCCTCAACTCTACAACACATGTCGAATATATATCATACCAATAGAGATCTCCCACTAATTCGTCTCGGCTAACAAAATCATAGCACTCACTTACTCACATCTCAATAGAGTATCAAATCACAGCTCGAAAACAAAATACACAGGAGAATCACATAAAGCTTACCACGATGGACGACATGGACTCACTTCCAGTTTCACCACTAGCAAGGATGAAATAAACAATGATAGACACGACTACTACTCATAGAATCTCCCAACAGGAGCAAGCACAAAAATATAGTACAATACATGAAACTCACTCATAAATGAGACAACAAATAATGGGAACTCGTCCTGACCAACAGGACTATAGTGAAATACAATGGTACCCCACTTTAGCACATCAAGCCATACCTGGGTGATGATATATGGCACGACGGCCTCTAGCATACTATATGCAACACATCAACGGGTCGGGACTCCCCCTTTTAGGAGCCTTCTATCCACCTGAACACCCTACTATAACTCTCCCACCTAAATCCTGGAACAATCTCTCACCTTGTGGCTAGCATCTCCACACTGAAAACAATCTCTCTACCGATGTGGCTGTGGAAGACATACGATACGGATCCTATAAGACCCATGAGTATCTGAAACGCTCCCATGCAAAGCTGGTAATGCAACTGAACTGGTTGGCCTAAGATTCTCTACCGTGCCTGATTCCCTCAATGAATCTACGAACTCGCCTCCTAACTGAAGCAACCAAGTGAGGTGTATATCTGGCCAACTCACTGAATCTTACGGTGTACTCCAATAGTGACATAGCGCCCTGACGCAACTGCTCAAACTCCGTACGCTGTACACCCCGACCGAACTGAGGTGCAACCTCCCTCAAAACATCTCCAAAAACGGAATCCATGCTAGTAAAGGTAACCCGGCCAGGCTACCCCAACTCATATGCCGCCACCACTGATAAATCCACTACTCTGGACCTGAGACGTGACAAAAGCAATCCCGCTCGTCCCCACAATACCCAAAGTATGAAGAACATGGTGACACTCTCCAGAAAACCCTGGGCATTACCCGCCACCAATCCACTGAAAGATAGAAGAGTGGTAGTTCCAGTACCTCTAAATCCAAGGTGCTCTACCTCTGATGTTGTTGCGCTAACCACAGGCTGAACTGAAACCACATGACGTGTTGCCATGACAACTGGAACTTGACCAATATGATCTCGCTGCTCTGCAGTGTAGACGGTGGGAGTCTGAACTCCTCCGCTGATCTGTGAAAAAGTTGGTGCACTAGAATCAACCCTGCCTGAGCCGATGTACCAATTGTACTCAAAATTGCACTCCGGTCTTTTGAAGTCCGGGGTAGCAACAGGCACCCCCAGTAACTGTCCTCTAACTAGGACTACTAGAGACTCCTCAACGGCTGCTCTGGTAGGCATATTAATTGCGGCACGTGCTCCTCGTTGGCCTCTGCCTCTGACCCTTGTGATATTTGCTTCGGGGTAGCATCATCAGGAACCGCCACTCGTGTACTCACCATCGATGAGAGAATAGAACGATGATTTCAAACTTCAAGATCAATGAACTCGCACGATAGGAATGAAGGAAGTGAAATTGTCCTGATAGTTCCTTAGCCTCTCGAAGATAGGTACAGACGTCTCCGTACCGATCCGCAAGACTCTACCAAACCCGCTTATGACTCGTAGCACCTACGAACCTAGAGCTCTGATATCAACTTTTCACGACCCAAATTTCCCTCCGTTGGGTATCGTGATGGCACCTAGTCTTAGGGACTAGGTAAGCCTAACATTTCCACTGAACAACAACAATAATAAAGAAATTTTAAAAATTTTGAAATAGAATTCTTGGCAGAGTTTACAATTTCCCAAAACCTGGTAAATACAAGTCATAAACTCTACGAAATCTTTCTATCAAATCTAAGTACAACTGTCTAGAATAAGTAAGTACAGTTGAATAGAAATAAAACAAGAAGGTGACTCCAAAGCCTGCGAACGCAGCAGCAGGTTACCTTGAGTCTCCTCAGCAACGATCTGCACAACTACCAACAAGAATAACATGAAGTTGCACACAAAAATGTGCAGAAGTGTAGTATAAGCACACCACAGTGGTGCCCAGTAAGCATCAAGACTAACCTCAGTGAAGTAGTGATGAGGACTAGTCGAGACACCACCGGTCTAATAAGTGAAAAGGCATAGATGTATAAACGACCGAAACAAAATATTTATCTAAAGATTTCTCAATGTAATTAAAGATACGATCGAATAATACGGAAGAAAATTCTATAATCACGATCAACCGACAACATAATAGAAAATGTCAAAGAGAAAGGAAAGAATGCAATCCAAATGGCGGAATTACAACCCAATACAAACACTAGCAACTCAACACTGCATCAATTTATTCATGCCAGTCCTTAGCCAATAACTCAATAAAATTGGTCAAACCTTCGATTGAAAACCTTTAAATCGTGAGTTCATTTTGAAAACTTTAAAGATATAATCATTTCGGAATAGAGAAATTTCTTCTGTGAAACATACTTTCTCTGAATGTATATTTCTATATATTTTTATAAAGATAAATCTTTACAACATAGTCTTTTTCAAATACGGGGTATTCAAATACACTTTCCCAAATACTGCTCTTTCAAGTATCATCAAAATACGTGATGTTCAAACTATATTTTCCCAAGTACTGCTCTTTCAAATATCATCAAAACTCGTGATGTTCAAAATATATTTTTCCAAGTACTGCTCTTTCAAATATCATCGAAATATGTGATGTTCGAAATATATTTTCCCAAGTACTGCTCTTTCAAATATCATCAACATACGTGATGTTCAAAATATATTTTCCCAAGTACAGTTCTTTCAAATATCATCATTCTGCAAGACAAATGTTTTTCAAATATACTTTCGAAAAGAAGTCCTTTAGACATAACTTTTCTTGGAGATAATTTCTTTTCAGCTATACTTTTCAACATATATATTTATATCTTTCGATTCAAATCTCCTCAATCATAAAACTACCGGAACTCAGTCCGCCACTCAAAATTTGTCATGCAATGCAGTACAGGGGGGAAAGCTCTCGGATCTCTGTCCGTAGTCCCAATTTAAATATGCGATGCAGTACATGGGGAAAGCTCTCGGATCTCTGTCCGTAGTCCCAATTTAAATATGTGATGCAGTACAGGGGGAAAGCTCTCGGATATCTGTCCGTAGTCCCAATTTAAATATGCAATGCAGCCACTAAGAAAAACAACCAGAATGCGATAGAAACAACATATATTGCCACAACCGGCGAGAAAGCAGACAAGGCCTAATACAAAGTGCGATGAGCAAATCAATACAAAGACTTAAATCACAAAAGTCGTAACAACTCGCTCATAAGAAGTAGCCATTGAGAGGAACGCCAAGCACAAAGGGAGAACAGCATAACGAGGGGAAGACAAGACAAATATATCAACTATTTTATACATTCAAGTTCGCAACCCAGAAACCAAATCATCCCGGCAAGGGAATCAGCTATAACCAATCTCACATAGACAATTAGTTTCACCGAATAAACTAAGTTTGAACAATGCTCAATAAATAGGCAGCATATGAAGGAAGACATAGCATAATGGTAGGAAAAACAAAGTCTTCATTTAAGTCAAGAAGATCATATAAGAAACAAGGAATGCTAGGCAAGTACTTCTAACTTGAACAGGAGGAGATAGGATTAGAAATCAGGAAATTCAGATATAACAAGTTCAATTCATATACGAGGAACATAAGGACCCAAAATTCCCTAAAGGGCAATCTATTTGCAAATAAGTTCGAGTACACACTCGTTACCTCGCGTACGCGGACTACAATCAACATAGAAGACTCAATCCTAAGGGGTAGTTCCCCCACACAAGGTTAGGCAAGATACTTACCTGGACTGCGCTAATCAACTCAATACTACGCTCTTGCCACGAGTACCCAACTCTAGGTGGCCCAAATTTAGATAATTCGATTGCATAGTGTAAATATCATCACAAGGAAACAAAATAATTAATAAGTCCGATGCTAGTACGCGAAATTAGGAAATTCACCCAAAAAGTTTTCCGGGCCAACGTCTCTGAATCGGGTAAAAACTATATTTTTCGGACACCCATTCATTCACGAGTCTAAACATATGAAAATCTCTCAAATCGGAGGTCAAAAACCCAATCAAAACTCAATAATTTGGTCTATGAAGTTTATCCTATTTTCTACCAAAAATTTTCGAAATTAAAGGTTGAATTTAAGTTTGGAATCATGGAAATTGGTCTATAATGGATAGAAATCACTTACCTAAGTTACCCAGGTGCAAAAGCCTCCAAAAATCGCCTCTCCCGAGCTCCCCAATTCGAAAATGGTGAAAATAACATAAACCCTCGGATTTGATATAATTGCCCGGAAATTCCGCACATGCGCCCCTGGGACCGCACCTGCGGAAATACCATCGCAGGTGCGAAAACCCACTAAAAGCCTGGGGTCGCACCTGCGGTCAAATGACCGCACCCGCGGCTCCGAATCTGCGGAAAATACACCGCACCTGCGAGGATTGGGGAATTGGGCGAAGTCCACACTTTCGAGCTCCTCGTCACACCTGCGCGTCCTCACCTGGGGAAGGTCCATCACAGGTGCGAGACACTAGAACCAACAATGGTTCAGCTGTCTCCCAAGTGCTATTAACACCCGTTGAGCATCCTAAACGTACCCGAGGCCCCCCTGGACCCCGTCCAACCACACACACAAGTCATATAACCTAAAACGGACTCGCTCGAGGTTTCAAAACACATAAACAACAATAACACGATGAATTAAACTAAAAATCCATGAAAATTATTCAAACTTCTATAAACATTAAGTTTTGCATTTAAGGTCCGAATCACGTCAAGCTAAGTCCGTTTCTTACCAAATTTCATAGATAACACATATAAATCATATCAAACCTGTACCGGGCTTCGAAATCATAATACGGGCCCGATATCACAGGTTTCACCTCGAATTTCATTTTCAAAAACCTTTATATTTTTCAGAAAATAATTTTCTTCAAAAATTCATTTCTTGGACTTGGGACCTCGGAATTCGATTCCGGGCATACGCCCAAGTCCCATATTTTCCTACGGACCCTCCGGGACCGTCAAATCACGGGTCCGGGTCCATTTACCAAAAACGTTGACTGAAGTCAACTTTATTCAAATTTTTAATACAAAATTATCATTTTAATCAGTTTTTCACATAAAGGCTTCTCAGCTACACGCCCGGGCTGCGCACACAAATCGAGGTGAGATAGAAGGAGGTTTTCACGACCTCAGAACACAGAATTAGATAGAATGTACGGGATGACCCTTTTGGGTCATCACATTTAATAACTCTCATTTTATAGCTAGTTTCTTATATGTTTCAATCTAAATATCTCTTATATTATGCAGATGAAAGGCAAGGGTCGAGGTAACGATGACCCTATTGGTCCTCGAGGTCAAGAAAAGGCTAGGAAGGGAAACAGGAGGGTACAAGATAATCCTCCATCTTTTCTACCCTCTTCAGAGATGCCGATGCCTGAGCCTATGTCTTATCCTCCACCCGATGGCTATTATGAGGTGCTACAGTATCACCAGCCCTACGTCTTTATGCAGACATCGGGTCTTTCATCACAGGGCCATAGGACTGTACATCCGTCATACAGTCCAGCTGCCTCACGACCACATGGATCATATCCATCCGTGTCACAGCCATGGGGCTCACAGCCACTCGGGTCACAGCCACGGGGGTCACAGCCACGGGGTTCACAAGCATCAGTATCACAGCTATCAGTTTCACAGCCTCTTGCGGTCGATCGAGCTATATCGCAGTCACAGGGATCACATCCATCTTCATCAGCGACTCCATCTATTTCAGGCCTTCGCCTGCGAGATAGTAGCTCTGACCCCTACACCTTCCACACATTCCTCTAATGTACAAGTATTGGACGATGATGCTGATGATGGCGAGGAGGTGCATTATGATCAGTATGGCAGGATCATCATAGTCCCTGAGGGTGATGGGTAAGAGTAATTTGTTATTTTTACATTTATTGTTTTGTACAGTTTGAACTAAGATATTAATGTGTTTTTTTTGTTAAATTGCAGGTTCATCCCGAGTAATATTACTATGAGGATAATCACCAAAGCCACCAAAAAGATTTATGATGCCCCCTATACAAGTTGGAGTGAATTCCCATTCACGCCGAAGGAGCAATTTTCAATGAATTTAAGGTATAAATGTTCTTTTAAGCAGTATAATTATTTATATTTATGATATTTCCATATAATATTTAACTTCTGAAATATAGAGCAAGTGTGTATGGGAAGACCGCTATAGCACGGAAGTGGCTGCAAATTTTAATCTCAAAGCTCAGAAGCGGTTGTCGCATAGTTTCTCCAAAGCTAGACAGCTCAACAAGAAGCATGGCTGGTGTGAGCATGTGATTTTTACTCGCCGTATCGTCCTATAAAAATCCCAATAAATCAATTGATTTTATAAATATTGACTGACTGTTCAGTAATTAATTGTGAATTATTTGCGTCGCTTGCATATCCATAATTCATCTTTCAAAATCATTGAAACTCTGCATTACGAATTTATTGGTCATAATTAGTTAAAAGATAGACAAATGACGAATATATGACGTAATGTAGTTGTTAATAATTGATTACTACAGAAATTAATCATCCTTTATTCAATAAAATGCGGTTTGAATTAGGAATATAGAATTGGTCGTGTCATAAATGAGGATTAAATTAATTACTACATTCCTTGATTTTTAAATTAGAGTGGAAATTAACTAATTTAGTTAAATAAAAGAGAGTTAAAATCGGACCTGGGCCAAAGCTGCCCAGGCCCAAATCTTTTTTTAAACACCCAAACAACCCAGCCCAAACCCTTAACCCGGCCTGCCCCCATAAAAGCCAAACGACACCGTTTCGCCCCCCATTAAACCCCAACCATTGGATCCTTTTGATCCAACGGTTCCGAACCCCATTCCCCTAAACTATATATATGTCCAAACCCAAACCCCACCCCCTCCATTTCACCAAGCCTAATCCCCTTCGTCCGCCTCTCTCTCTCTCTCTCTCTCTCTCTTCTCTCTAACAAGAAACCCTAGCCGCCCCCAGACTCCCACCGCTTTCCGGCCACCGGAACTCGACCAAACGCCACCAACTTTCCACTAGACCATCACCATCGTCCCCTCTACCACCTTCTATTGCTGGTTTCCCTAAAAAACCAGTCCATTTGCACCAATTTCAGATCTAAGAATCTGGAAACCCCTGAAATTCCTCCCCGGACGATTCGAGGTCAACCAATGGGTTAGACCTCCATGGGTCGATTGCTCTTAACTAGAGCGATCAATTCATGAAGGTTTAATTCATTTTTTCTTAAAAGAAAAAACCCCATCAGATCTGGTAAGGCCCCAGTGACCCCCTCCACTTTTCCCAGACCAAGTACTTTTAACATGCTAGTTACCGCTTTCATTCATGTTTTTTGTATGCTCAATCTGTTAATATTTTCTTTTGACTTTTTCTGTTTTTTTTTTCCTCTTCTGGATTTGCATGCGTTGATTAGGTAGCATCCGTGTTTAGGTTTTAGGATTTTCTGTTAATCCTTAATTAATTAGATTTTTCTGCTTGTTTCTTTATTAAAAGTTAATTACAAATAGTTCGTTTAATTAATTCATATTCAGTATATTCATATTGGTTTTTTTACTGTTTGTCCCCAAGTGATATGGCCCCATTTTCGATTATTTGCTTCCCTGCTTACCTGAATAGGTTAGATTAGGTTAGTCGATTGATGGTCGATTTAATTAGGTTAGTACTTGACTCTGAACCAGTGAACAGTCATGGATCAATCAATGTGACAAAATTTCTAAAAAAATAAATAAAATAAACTTAGGTTTGATAACTAGCTAAGTCTTTA